>JASAND010027250.1:0-28286 GCA_030248195.1 Trissonchulus latispiculum | reverse complement strand
CCTGGAGTACTAAACCTGACAAATGGTCCAGAATTTTAAGATTTTAAAATCTAAATCGAAATACTACCACAAATAGAATTTAATCATGCGTTTATCTAGCGCCTCGCCTGCATAACTTAAGAAAAATTGAATATTTAAAATTTATACTTCGATGTTCCCAGAGATCTAATCCGATACTTAGTTGAAACCTAAGTTTTTATGCTCGCATCTGTCTGGTTCAGGTGAGCGGAAGAGTCTTGTGTTTTCACCACCGTGCAGTTATGATTTTATCAATATAATGTTGATTGTATTATAATATAATTTTATATTTTATATATAGAATATATTATATTATATTTTATATAGAATATAATTTTCAAGCGTTTGATGTAGCGCAGGACCAAAAAATCAAAATGTCGTTCTAGCTCCACAATATAAATAAATAGCACAAAACGAGCTTTAAAACGATATACTGCAGAAGCACATGTCAAATTGAATTTCTTGTATCAGTTCATATCATCATCAGTCAAATTTGAAGTCTGCCCGCACGTTTCTTTAAGGTGATGATTCCTATTGGGCAGATATTGTTGGTAGACGTAAATCGTAAATCAAGTGTAAATTTGACGAAACTTTCCAAAATAAGTTCGTTTAGCGTTCTAACACCCAACGCGCAATCCTGCTTCAAAAACTCGTGGTATCCGTTCAGGCGGTTTTAGAAAATTTCTGACAGTTTGGCAGTTGCTGTATAAGTTATGACTTTATCCATTCGAAAGATCTTGATGAGCTCCACAATATTGCTTTTGGAAAACTTTCTAATACAATACTACAGTACAATTCTTTCCCAATACATAGGCGATTTTCTTATTTTGGCGTCGAAAGATATCCTTTCAGCAGAAAACAAACAATCCGTTATTTCCTGAGCTGTGCAAGCCGCAAAATCAAGCTAAAAGATATTCGACGCGACATAACAGGGGCAAAATGTCCGCCGCATGATCATTTACTAATTGCTATTCCGTATGCTGCTATCATAAAAATGTAGTTTTTCCAAAAACACGACCAAGTTTTTGCATAGATTTAGATTGTGGAGCATTCACGATGCAAGCTGGAGGGCTGCTACTTAACAAATGTGTTGTTCAAAAATATACCCGGGGACGCAGCTACTTTCTCGCTAAAGCGGTCGCTTGCCTAAGTTGGAAAAAATAGGCACAATCCAGGTTACGCATACATTTCAGCTTATTTCTCCATAACGAAGGGCGATTTCATAATAACTAAAAAACGACTCCAGCTATTTGATAGAGATATCGAAAATTCTAAACGATGTCTTCCGAGAAAGCAACATTAGTTTTATGGTATGCTTTACAAAAATGTTAAGCTGCATGTTGATATAAAAACGGCTTCTTAACTCTACGAAATACATGGGTACTAATCATAGGCTAACGCGGGGGGTCTGGGGGTCCAAGCCCCAACCCGGACAAGGTACAAGCCCTATCGCCGTCGGGGACAAGGGGTAACGAAAAAATGGCCAAGGGGTAACGAAAAACAGCCGGAAAAATTAGTTTTGGTAAAAGTTTTCAAAACATTTCCGGCTTCGCGGGAATTTTTTAGCTAAAATGTTTAGTTTTCGGAAATATCGGGCGAAATTTTGAAATTTTTCCAAAATTGAAGATTTTATGCAAATTTTGACAAAAAATTGCTAATTTTAATAAAATTGGCGTTAATTTTTCGAAAAATTTTAAAAATTTTCTTGAGGTACAAGCCCCCCCCCCCTGAAAAATTTTGTCCAAGCTGTACAAGCCCCCTCAAAATTTTTTGGGGACAAGCCCCCCAGGACTCGGCCCTATGTTAATGTATGGTACTAATGATTCAAAGTTGATGGCACCACAGGGCATCATCATCACCACCATTTTGCATTTATCGCTCGTTTAAAGTGTAATTCCGTGAAATATTGATATAATTTTTTATCATTCATAAAATGCTCAAAATAGCCTAAGCCTTCCCCTGCGTTTGGTTTGTTTACACATTTGTGCAAAATTTGAGCTATTCATTCAATTGGAGCTATTGACCCTACTGTTGTCATCCGGGCGAGTTTCGGGCTCGGGCTTCTGATTCGATCGGATCGGTCCGGCCCGGGCCCGGCCGTGCCTACGAAAAAAAATTGATATAGATGGAAAGAAAAACACCAAATTTTTTACTGAGAATCCTTGAAACTAGAAGCTTTCCACTTCAATTGAATTGAAAAGTATTAATGTTGTGAAGATAGCGTGCACTTAAGATAGAAATTGTGTAAAGTTAGCACGTACATCTAAATTATAGAGTTGTTCGGAAATTATTTAAGTTGACAAACGCTCAGCATTTTCGTGACTTTTGTCTAAATTTGTCGGTACCTTAGCTAATTCACCAGATTAGTTCACGCTTGAACGATTAGTTGGAATTAGGTTGCGTTGGAAGACGGTTGGGGGTTTTTCGACAAGGGCTTTCCGATTTTGGGATTTTGAAGTGTGGTAAAGTTTGATAGAGTTTTGTAAAGTTTAGTTGTCTGGCGCTTGTGCTTTGATTATTGAAGCTACCAATTAGACAACGACACGCAGAACGTATTATGACGCTGGCGAAGAACTGGACGTAAACTCCGTAGCTGGCCCCATAGACTTACTGGGACCATTTGGACCAACTTGAAACTGAGACCAACAAAACGTAAGAATATTTACTGTGCATAAATATTTGGTTAATATTTTGTACAATTGTTGCAGCTAAATACACCGATTTCGTAACTTGCTGCCGTCAAATTGACGTTGATTAGAATATGTTGACAGTTATACAAAGTGCAACTTCATGAGAAGAAAACAAAAAACTCTGATCAGTCAGTTTCAGAAATGATATGTTTAACTTGTTGTGAATTTTATTTTCAACGTCTCGACTTCATATCTTCGAGTAGTGGGTTAAGCAATTCCATATACGGCACCGATTCAAACAACTACAGCGATTATTCACCATATAAACCAAAATTGGCATGTAAACTTCTTCATGTTTTAGTTTACGCTTCATTAGAGACCCCTTAAAATTAGATGTTTACGTAGCACGTCATTTGGATACATATCAAGCTTAAACCTCCGACTATCTTTTTAACAGATGCTGTCTGAAACATAAGTGCTTCATGATTGTCTGAATGTGTAAATTTCAACACAGCAAATAAGAAGCATCAGTAAAATTTGAGTAAATACTTACAGCGAAGCTTCCACGTGTTTAAGTAGTCTGTGTGTGGCTTGTTTGCTTCGAAGCGGTATGTTTCTCCATCCAAACAAATTTTCGTTGCGTCGAGATCAGATAATTTGGCTGCAAAAATCTTTACGTACTGGTTCTTTTGAATGTGCTGAATTTTAATTTGGGCAGTCAATATTAGTTACATTAGTCTACTGCAGTCTACATAGTTTCCTCATTTAATCATAGACCAGCACACTAATGACAAAAAGTTATCAAATCAAATCGAATGTCAGTAGTTCGCGTTTTCAAGAATTTTCATGGCTGGTTCGTCAGTTATCATAAGCCCATTAAGAATTGATTCGTATCAGTTATCGATTCGAGCTTGGCCACCCGTCACTGTGGCCTCTTTTGTGGCCAAACTTCTCACAGCCCAAGACTCCAGCTGAGACGGCATATTGTTACCGGTTAGAAGAGCCTTCACTCCTTTCCGAATTTCTTCATGACGTGCAGCATAGATTATAAAATTAGCATTCGCATTCCACTTATCCATTTGAAACAACACGTCGCCTGGTGCCAGCGAAAATATCTTCACATTAGTGGGCTCAAAAGCCCAGTAAATACCCATTGATCTGGGAATCACATCCATGATAAATGTACACAGACTGCTAATACCTAAGGTCACAGTTAGTTTTCTTTCTCGAAACTTCCGCTTGTCGACCTTTTCCTGCTGATTGCCACTGCTTTGAATGCTTGACGCCAATGTGCTTTTAAACTTAATCCAAACTATACAGTACACCACTACACTTAATACTGACTGTGTACTACCAACATATTTGCAGTATTCATAATACAACTGCCCTATAAACTGAGTCGGTAAGCATACCAGTGCAACCTGTACAGTTCTATTTTTTATAGGATAGATCCATCCTAAGCCTAGATTAAAAGTGGCATACAAAAAGACACCAAGCCCTAGCTTCACTGCATATCGTCGGGTACATTTGAAGTAGTACAACGGCTTACACACAGCAAAAAGCCGATCGCAGGATATCGCCAAAAGCATACCAGTCTGTGCAAAATCACACCACCGCCACATCCAATTGTATGGAAACGACATGCATTGGAGGGTTGATGCACACATGCAAATGCCGTTAGTATAAACCAAATAGGTGCGCCACCCGTGTGCCATTGTACCTGCTAACCCATTGACCGTATCCGCAATGCTTAGAAACAAAATCAGAGTATATTCTTTGGCGGTCCTCAATGCTTCAAATCGCAGGATGGTAGCAGCGGTCAGTGCATTTAGAACAAAGCTAAACGCCGCATTAATAGTCATAATGGGTGGCCACCACGATGGTGGATTACATCCAATGAATTCAATGGGGCAAAAATTGTTGGTTCCATTAGATTCCATGATACCCTCAAAAACAAGAATTAACAAGAAAGGCTATTAAATATAGACAGCCGTTTAGAACGCAGCAGCAAGTATAATTTTGTTTTAGGAACGCGTGAAGGAATAAGCCAAAGCTTAATTTCCGGTAAAGACTGTTTTCTAATAATAAATATTTGTTGAAATACTTAAACAAATGGAGGCTGTCAGAAGCTTTCTGGAATGAGGTAAGTGTACCGAAACCAAATTACAGCAACCTTCATTTGCAGTCGCTGCTATTTGCAGTTTATAATCTCACAATCAATAACAGTTATTGCATACAGTGAGGTAAAACAAGATATATCGATTACCCGATCAACCAAAATCCCCAAACTAGTAATAACACATAATCACTAAACCATTTGTTCTCAACTTGCGGAACTCAAAACTTTATTTTAGTATCGAAAAACTGAAAATAGCAAGGAAATTAAAAGATAAAGTTTAAAATCGAACATTTTCCAATTGAAAGTTTTAAAGGAAAGGTTTCCAAAAAACATCAAACACGTAGAAAACACGCCTATGTATCAGTCGTTGTTGCCATTATGGCAAAGCAAAGCAAAGCACTTTTAAACCAGAACCACGATTTTCACATTTTTTAATGTCACGCAGAGGTATGATAATATTTGCACTAAGCAGCCTATTGTCATATAAGCAAAGCCCATACTCTGCACCCTACTGAGTTGACCCTCCGGTTGACCCCTTCCCCCACAGCTGGGCCCCTTTTATCAAACAAATTATCTTGGTACGCGTATGTAATGAAGTTGGTAAAGGAAACACATCTTGGATTCACTTTTCGGCTTTAGTAATCCGACGTAGGCAAATCTGTTTGATTCATTAGGCTTAGTGTTAGGAGGGAATGGTGTCATTCAATAGCGTGCATGCGTTGACATCATATAATGTGCTTGCACTTTACAATTTCCGCAAAACTTGACAAATTTGTAATGACGTTGAAGTGAAGATGAATGGGCAACTCACTTCAGCTTACTCCTGGAAGAATTCTTAAAACTGTTTTCTGTCTTTTTTTTCTCAGCAGCCTTCAGTCCGATGCCATAATAAACAAAATCCTGCCATGTTTGGATGTTTAATTTGGAGCTCCCTGGAGGTGTCATCTAAATACCTGTAGCGAGGCCACGAACGAAGTGCCTTGAGATAGTTGGACACGGCTTTGTGGTCTGTCTTATTGAATGTCTTTGACTGTTCGATATATTGATGTTTGCTTCGGCTTGTTTGACATTTGTGAAACATTAAAGCTAACCCCCGCATATATTTAAACTTATGTGAAAGCCTTAAATTTTTATACCTTATACCGTTGCAACAAATATTTTACCCTTACTCACGATCGTGCTTAAGTTTTGAAACTTGATTTATTGCATCAGAATGTAAAATTTTGTCGATTTGTCCGTTTATGAGCCCTTCTAATTTCCTGAAATTCGACTTAAACGACTTACCTAAAAAGACACTTATCATCTGTGATTAAGCCATCAAGGGATTGCATAAGTATTATATAATAATTGAAGAAACAACCGATGTCCCATTGTAGTAGACATCGCAAATAAACTGCTTGAAGGTGAAAGAATAAATTTGGATTAATATACTTTTTCTTATAATGCAAACTAACAAATCAAATTGTTTCGGATCGCGCCTAATGTGAGCTTACTTTGAGCTATGACCGACGGCATGCCGGTTTAGCACTTTTCACGGCGGGTGAACATATCTAGTCAATTGTGATTCAAAAAACATCAAATCAAAACAAATTTAAGTAAAAAGTGATTCTTTTAGGACAAAGAAATTATAAAAGAAGCATTTTCGCAAAGCCATTATCTCATCACGCCACCAAGTTTTCTTATAAATGTGAACAAACGAGAAAGTAACTTGACGTTTAGCTATACATTCTACATGTAAAAGGCAATAAAAGACTCTAACTGTAGATATGGTCACGACGAGCCCGGTGAGCCCGGTGGGCCCGGAGGTCTGACCGGTAGTGCTGTTGACCGGCCGAAATTTTCGTCGGCCGGCCGTTCCCGGCCGGCCGACCTTCTGAAGACGGCCGGCCGGCCAGCCGTTTGACGGCCCAACTGGCCAAAAATGGCCGGCTGACGAATCCAAGACTAAAAATGGCCGGAAGGCTGACCCATGAGTGCCAGAATAAGAAATCAAGATATGAAAATATATCAGCACAACTTAAAATCGATTCCTGAGAAAATTTTGATAAACCGCTGAAATATAAGCACGGCCGGCCGTCCGGCCGTTTACCGGCCGTTCAACGGCCGGCTGGCCGGCCTGAAATGGCCGATCGGCCGGCCGGCCAGCCGACCGTCCGGCCGAGTGCACCTCTTGGCCGGCCGGTCAACGGACGGCCGGCCGCCGGCTGGCCGATTTCCACCCGGCCGGTCAACAACACTACTGACCGGGACTTGTAGCGGGCCGGGTTTTTGAGACCCTTCGGGTCGGGCCCTTGCCGGGCTCAATCAAAAAATTCCCCGGCGGGCCTACTCTGGGCTGGCCCGGGTCCGGAGCCCGCTACACGGCCCGGGAACAGCCCTACCCTGAACCGATTTGAGTTGCAGCAAAGCCAATCTTGATACATATATATTTATTTACTGTCACATTCTCTGAACTGTGCAATTGTCCTCTTTGCAGCTTCAGCACTACAAGCTACATTTTGCTTGCGTCAATGAACAAGACTAAAGACAACAGAATTTTGTAATTGAAAACATTTTCTTTTGTGAAAATTCAATGAATCCTAGAATTCAGTAATATCATATGTTGTTGTTGTGTTAGTCCAACAAAAATTCTCTGAGCAAGTGTCTCGTAATAATGCTAAATCTGGACAGCTCGGTATGATTACCAGAAATGCTAAACTCTAAGAAGCTGGAAAATTAACACATAAGTTTATTTGCAGACAAAAATATCAGCTCTTGCCACAATTTCCTTGGAATTTAATAATAAGTTTATGAAAGATGGAGATATACAGCAAAATGGCATTTCTGGAGTTCGCGTAATTATTGCACGTGCTCATTAAAGGGTATTCTATATCTTGTTAATGCTATTTTACTAAAGTGCGCCAGAATAAGTATAGCCGATAATTCATTGAATCCCAAATCCAAACGAACACGATATCAAGAAAGCTTTTAGTTTAGTTCCTCGTAAACAGTCTTCTGTTCAGACATATTGTAAACGAAGTATATATGCTAGAGGAAGATCAATAATTCGGGAATTTATGTAAGTTCCCGAATAAATGAATAATAATGCACGCATGTGCCCGGGCGATAGCGAAATACCATTCCAATCCAGGCAATTATCGCTGGAATTTGGAATAGAAGCTTTTAAAACCATATTTATGAGGTCGAAGTAAGCCTATATTTGCGTTAAACAATATTTAATTCTGGGAATTTCTGTGAACTAAATGTTTGGTATATTTGTAGAATATTTCTACGGTTTCTATTCAGTTTTGTTAATCCTGAAGGGAGACTTTAGTCTTTTTGAATAAGTCAAGTTTTTGAAATTAATGCAACAGGAGTCGCTATTCCGAACATATGATATGTGCTTTCCCATGCAAACTACGAATTGTGGAAATAGTTACTTAAAAACTGCAATAATATGCGGGAATTTGTATTTTATGACTTGGTTTGAGTTGGAATAAGATTTAATAGTCAGTGTTACTCTTTATATCTTACAGTGGATTGCACCAAATGTGAATAAAATCTGAATAAGCTATTCAGAAGTTATTCATGATTAAAATCTAACTGCAGATTCCATTGCACCAAGAGTACATAATACATAAGAGTATGACAGCAGGCATACTCTATGTATTATCAGCTTGACACATCCTCTGCACGCTAACGGCTGACCCCCCCCCCCGCAAATTGGACCCCAGTGACCCCCCCCCCGCAAATTGGTACCCAGTCGAAACGGGGGTACGCTCACTCGCTCTATGCTTGTGTGTTAAAGCTCGAAAACACAAGCAGTACGTGCGCGAATTTTGTGTCTGCTTCGAGCTTTAGTACACAAGTATAGCGCGCGAATTCTTTTGAAATGAAGGGTCCAATTTGCGGGGGGGGTCAGCCGTTAGCGTGCAGAGGATGTGTCAAGCTGATAATACATAGAGTATGCCTGCTGTCATACTCTTATGTATTATGTACTGTTGATTGCACCAAGTTAAATCTGAATAAAATGTGAATAATATCAGAAGAAGTAGTTAAAGTTATTCAGATTTTATTCTTACCTCGGACTAAGAATAAAATCTGAATAACACTTGATTTCCACAAAAATTTATAGGATTCTGATAGAGACAAGTAATATAGTTTATCTGTCATTTCTAACTACGAGAGAAGTGCATCGTTTTGAAAATTCTGGAGTTTGTGTTTAAAGAAAGTTTTGAAGGTTAGACATAAACCTGATCATTGTAAATATGTTAAATTTTTGTGGTTCTATTGATTTCTCTCATTGTGCATAAATTGATGCTTAAATTATAAAGTAAAATTATAAATTATAAATTAACGATTAAAAATGTACACAAATAGTCATTAAGCAGTATTAGCAAGCAAATTATTTGAAACGTTAGGAATTGGAAAAAGAATCTGAATAAGTGTGAACAGGCAAAAACGAATGTGAATAACATCTGAATAACTTCTACTTTCTTGCTATTCTATTGGATAACTTCATAATCTTCCAGGTAGCTGATTGGTCAGTTCTTTGTCATGTGGCTGAATATCCGAATAAAATCTGAATAGTTATTCAGATTTATTCTGAGAATAACAAGAGATTAGCTGGTCACGTTTTGGTGCACCGAAAAATCTGATTAACTTGAAAATAAGATTAGCTATTCAGATTTTAGACTTATTCTGAGAATAGCTATTCACATTTGGTGCAATCCACTGTTAGTTTCTCATTCACCTCAGCTTACTGAAATGTATAAGCGATATAGAATATGCTCAAAATTCACCCAATTGAAAAATTCTTCAATCAAAGACTCAATGTGGAATTCCGTGTAAGACGAAAAACAATACATCGGAGCTCCAACAAAAGAGAAATCATTTATGAGCATTAACGAACAATTATGCGCTTCCGAATGTTTAGTCTGCTTTAGAAAGGACATAACCCAGCATTTAGCATGCAGCACTGTACGAAATTTCGATAGACATCTCTTGAATACAATAGTTTAGCACCAATGGCGTTTTGTTAATTGCATACTTTTATCGCTAATGAATACACCAACGTATCAATTTAGCAGAAAGTTTAATAAAGTTCCTCTTCATCACTAAATAATTTCTTTTCAAACATATCATTTTCTTAGAGTATTACGAATTTAGGATGGCAAGGTTTTGAAATATTCAATCCGTTATTATTGATATCACAGGCTTTAGCTGATATCTGTGTTTTTGCAATGACAATGCAATGTTTTTGCAGGGAACAAATAATATGGAGAAAAACGTATCACCCACTGTTAACTCAAATTTACTCTTGACCATGGTGCGGCATGGCCTATGCACCCACCGTGGGGCGACCCACGTACATACTATCATGCACAGAAGTTGATGAACTCTAGCATTCTTTAATTGAACCTATTTCCTATTGCGGAATTATACTAAAAATAAAAGAAATAATGAACTAAACAAATAAACAAAAATAAACCAATCATTTAATAAGTATGCTTTGGATGAAATACAAATAGTTCGAAAAAACCTGCATCTTAGCGAAGTGGAAATGGACCAGTTCAATCAGCATAAGTGTTGTTGTGATCACTAACTGATAAAATTAAACAGGCTTGGAATTGAGGATACTCTTGGGATATTGTGGTCACACTTCACTATGATGAGGAGAAAATAAAGCAGTTAAATCAATCAAATAGAAATGCCTATTCGCAAAGTGGGACTATTAACGCTTGCTGATTGACATCGAAACATAAGCCATGAGTTTTCAAGAGAAACAAGAACTAAACAAACATTGGTCTGTTAGAGCTCAGTAGCGGAAGTAGCTAAATTGGAAGTAACCTGAGCATCAAAATAGACTCGACAATATTTGATATTAGTAGCTGATACTTACAATTAGTTCACGAACCAAATTGATTGTGTTCAAATAATGGGTCCCATCCAGACCGCTTTAGCAAGCTCAAAGCTGTGAATGCTCAGCGACATAGACATTACTAACTTGATATGATGCTAACGGATTCTTCTTCTTTATATAAACACAGCTCAACTATCAATAAAAACTTAAGAAATAAAGCGCATTTCTGATATGTAGTTGTCAAATAGCAAAACGTGTCAGTTCGTGAACTGACCAAACATCTTTGTCAGATTGCAATCTAACATGTCAGATAGCAGAACTCTGTTAAACTAGCAGAGTTACGCCTATTTGACATGTCAAATTGTGAACTGACCAACCCAAATGTGTCAGAAATCTGCCAAATTTGACTGTCAGACTGTAAAATCTAGTTCTACTTTCCGCTAAATCTGTTTTCTAGGTTTTATTTATGTGTTTATTATTTAAAATTATTATCTGTTAGATAATTAATAAAATTATTATTAAAGTTAGGCCCTATTTCTTTAAAGATTAAACGGATCAGATTAAAATTAATCCGCATTAAAGAAACAGCACCTCGGATTAAACGGATTAAAATTTAATCCAGCGAGTTAAACGAGTTAAACGGATTAAATTTAATCCTATTTCTTTAATGCACCTAGGATTAAAATTTTAATCTAATCCTGTTTCTTTATTCGCACTTCGGATTAAAAACTCAACGAGTTAATTTTAATCCGACCTGCTTAATCGCTGTTTCTTTAACGATCAATTTTAATCCGTTTAATCCTCCGCCTGCATTTTCAACTAACTTTTAATCCTCGTGCAGCTACGCGGATTAAACGGATTAAAAGTTGGCGGATTAAAATTTTTAATCGCTGTTTCTTTAATGGCGGATTAAATGGATTAAAATCAACTTGTTTAATACGCGGATTAAAAATGGTCGGATTAAACGAGTTAATTTTAATCCGTTTAATCCATTTAATCCTGCATTAAAGAAATATAAATTAAAATTTTAATCCGGCTGATTTTTAATCCGTTTAATCCGACCATTTTAATCTTTAAAGAAATAGGCCCTTAGATAATTAATCTAATTTTTCAACTATTTAAAGTTTGAATGTGTTGAGTTTTAATCAGCTACATAGCTAAGCTGTATAAGATTTTTAACTAGTCGAACCATATCGACTACTTATACTTTCACAATCTTCTGCTAGCTATTAGCAACTAGTCATTTTATCCAAAATTCGTAAACTAATGCCGACTAACTCACAGATTACTCCGAATGGCTGAATCACTGACATTTTATAATGTACTTGATGATAGTAATGTTTCAGTCACTGAAACTGAAACTGAAACTAGGTTTCAGTTTGTACAGGTTTCAGTTTCAGTCACTGAAACTGAAACTGAAACTGAAACTATTTTGAGAAGAGACCTGAAACTGAAACTGAAACTGAAACATTTTTAGGCAGCCGACTGAAACTGAAACTGAAACTGAAACTATATTGGGTAAAAGACTGAAACTCGGAATGAAACTAATTTCAGTCTTTCCTTAAATCTTGCAATTTTTAAGGTTTTGAGCTTCGATTCTGTTAACATTGCTGTAAGAGAGGCTTTATAAACGTTAAGTTTTGCTTTATATTAACTCAGAGAGCTGGAAACCGTTGTTTTTAAAGCGAGCTGAAACTGTAACTGAAACTCCGACTGAAACTGAAACTGAAATTATTTTACGTTGCCGACTGAAACTTAAACTGAAACTGAAACTATTGTGGTCAGCCGACTGAAATTGAAACTGAAACTGAAATTATTTCGAACCACCGACTGAAACTGAAACTGAAACTGAAACTAAAATCGGCTACTGAAACAACACTACTTGATGAGTACTACCGAAGGTTAGAGTTTCGCAGCCGATTGTAACTGAACATTTTTTAACTCGAATGCAAATAGCTTTACTGGACTACCGCACACAACCTGCAATAGATGATAATAAAATCACCTACAACTGGATCATAGTGGCGCAAGACCTGAATACAAAGGTTGTGTTTCTGGAACCTCTGGAAAATGAGGCGGCAGTTAAAGTTGCAAGAGCCCTTTACAAACTGTTTAGCCGATTTGGATGCCCTACCATACTCCAATCGGAACTCCAACCGCAAGTCACTGCCATGAATCCTCTATTTGTGTCAACAAGTGAAGACGTTCTGTCAGTGAATATGAAGATGACAGAATATTACATAAATCATTACACAAAGCTAAAGACTTTATAGAATTTATTTGATAGGTAAAAAAACTTAAAAATAGGCTTGGTTGAAAGCAGAATTAAAGTTTGCATTTTACAAAAGTTACATACTTTTAAAATACTAGCAGATTCAAACTTTGAATAGTTGAAAAATAATTGTTGTTGAAAATGAATAGTTCTTCAATAATAATTTTATTAATTATCTAACAGATTAAATAATTTATCTAACACATAAATAAAACCTAGAAAACAGATCTGGCGGAAAGTAGAACTAGATTTTACAATCTGACAAAGTCAAATTTGGCAGATTGCAATCTGGGGCCTAGTTCATCATTAGTCACAAGTTCACAAGCTACAAACGTGTGGGCTTGTGGCTTGTCGCCATAAGTTATCGAGAATTAGGTTTCATCAAAATTTCCCGCCAACTTGTGGCCACAAGTCACAAGCTACAAGTAAATCACATTCAAGCGCGCTGAAATGACGTCAGAACCCACAAGTCACACAAGTGACTGCTTATGACTAGCGGAGACAATGCAGCTAAAGACAGCAGAATTCAAGCATATCTGAAGTTAACAAATAATTCGACGAGGTTATTAAAATTTAATGTTCCGACTCTTTTCAAAAATAAGATTTTTATTTTAATGGAATTTAACTGAAATTAGTTTATTAAACATTGTTAATGAATTAATATCGTTATAGCATCATGAACTCATTGATAAAAACGTATAATATTGTATAATTGCATTTATCAATGATAATCAATCAATCAATCAATAATAATAATAATAATAATCACTATTTTATATAAAACAATCGTCTCAGGGCAGAGAATAGCACTGATTTACATCAATCCATACAAAAAGGCAAAAACAAAATCAATTAGGCAAAAAAATATTGCAGCAGCTTCACAGATATTTGTTCGTTCAGAAAAATATACTCTTACAAGAATAGATGCCTAAATCCTTTTAATATTAATTTTTACGCATTTATTGTTTGTAAGCCACAAGTGCTATGTCGACTTGTGAGTTTTTGGAATTTTGCAGGTACTTGTGAACTTGTGACTTGTGGCTTGTGGGTTGATGAAAACCAAACTGGAAAATCAGCTTGTGGCGAACTTGTCACAAGCAGGGTCTCCGCTTGTGACTTGTGGCTTGTGACAAATCGTTGATGAAACCGGATTCCCTTGTGGCTTGTGAACTTGTGAACTTGTGACTAATGATGAAATAGGCCCCTGACACGTTTGGGTTGGTCAGTTCACGATCTGACATGTTAAATAGACGTAACTCTGCTAGTTTAACAGAGTTCTGCTATCTGACATGTCAGATTGCAATTTGACAAAAATGTTTGGTCAGTTTACGAACTAACATGTTTTGCTATTTGACAAAGACATGTATATTAAAATTGGATATGTAATTTTCAGGGAAAGGAGCTGCATTTACAATGTGGAAGCTTTTAATGTGTTGGTATCGCTTCGGGTTAAACTAATTTTTGGGTTCAACCCTAAAATTTTTGGATTGGCTAAACTCCACTACTCAACCCAATGTTATTAAACATTTTTGGGGTTGGGTTAACTTTACCCGGGTTGAGCTATTTCAACCTCGATTTGAACCCAGTTTTCAACCCAAAAATCCCTTAACGTGAAGAATGCTGCTGTTCCGACTGCTGCTACTTTCGAAGGCGTGCAACGTAAAATTACTATAAGCGCAACAAGTTATGTTTGTAGTGATAAATAATTATGCAAAACTCATTAATTTATCATGTATTGATATAGTAGCAATCAGACATGTGCAGGAGGGGAAATTTGGGGGGGGTGAAGGGCGGCCGAAAAACCGGATTTTTCCGGTTTTTTTACCGGAAAAATCCGGATTCTGGGGGAGGGGGTGAGGGACCCCTTTGGGGGGGGGGGGGGGGGTGAGCTCAGGTCTGGGGGGGTTAAACCCCCCCCCCCACCCCCCCCCCCCCCAAGCACACGTATGGTAGCAATACAACACTCACTGCGACTACAAAAATGACTCAAGAAATTTATGAAAAAAGTAGATCAACGGTCTCTTCATTTAATTTATATCATGCTTATATATTTTGATTTTTTTCATGCCACGTTTCATTTAAAATATTGAAAGATCTTTAGTTTTTTAAAATTCGAATATACCTAGCACCATTCGTCAGCTATGGCAAACTGGTAAGACTAGAACGAAAGGCTGGATATCCATTATTTCAACCCGGGTTGAAATCTCAACCCTCCTAACCGAGGAGGATTGAAATTCTGCGATATCAACTCGAAAACCAACCCAACTTTAATGGTAACAGTGGGTTGAAGTTTTCAAGTCCAATTTCAACCGGGATTGAGGGTTGAGGATACTTGACATTACACTGGCCCCAAGTTAAAATTATTTGTGAATATGGACTGATCCTTATAAATACATTATTTTGGTGCTCTTTAAAACATTCTGAGACCAGTCGCAAAATGTTTGGTGAAAAGAAGTTGTAAAACATTTTTGATTTTTGCCTTCAGCAGCCATTTGAAGCCTGAAACGATGGCGTAGGTAAAAAGACCGTTTTCCAGAAAATCCGTTTACTCAAAATTATTTAAGGGTAATTTTGGTGTACCTGCACTCGATTATTCGATTATACCACTTTATTGCACATCTTATCAACGCATGCTAGCCGGAGATTATTGCTTAAGGGGGGTTACTTGGGTCAAAAATTCGACCTTCACCGATTTCGCTCAAATTGTGCCCATTGATGCTCCCTAGGGCCCTGCACAATCCATTGAACAGTAATGAAAAGTTACAGTCATTCAAAATCTCCAATTCCGATTGAAATGTCCTAAAATCGGAACTGTACATTTTTCGCTTCTGTCAACAATAACTTATTCAAATCAAAGAAGCTCGAAACGTTCTATAGCTCATTTTGTAGCTAAATACAATATCTAAAACTTGTTAAAGAGCTTTTCCTGCTGCGCCTAAGCGCAGCAGGTCTTTTAAATTTGCTTAGTCCTGCACTTTGCACTCAGATTCCACAGATAACATATATTCTTGCATAAATGCACATCTGCAATGCTTTACATAGGGACTGCATGATTTCTATATAAAATTTTCATGGAAAACTGGTTACAAATGTTAATTACGCATATGTTCTAAAGCATTGATCTCTTAAATCAAAACCGGACATTTCAATCGTCTGTTTTGACAAGACTTCTTTCTTAATAAAACTGCTTGCTTTTCCGACTGACTGCTAACAAGGTCTATATTTATCTCGCCTAGAGGGGAGATACTTGTAATCGCTTGAATCTCGTTTTGAACTGTTTCGAACGAATCTTTAAAACGTCTTCTATGTTCGATCTAGGAATAATAAGTGGCTGTTTTCTGATATGGAGGGGGCATTGTGTTTAATTGCCTTGCATATACAATTTTTTAGGAATTCACACGTCAGGAACTAATGTTTGTAAATCTTGTAAATGTTTTACAAAAAATTGGTACAAGCCTTATTTGAGTTAAAGGGGGCGCTATCAAAAATTTGGAATCATTTTCACAGAGCAATTCAACCAGAGCCCCCTTTGGTTGCAGTTTCAACTTAGCACTAAGTGCACGATTGTCTAATATGCAAATTAACTTGCAAAATCTTTACTGTCAGTCAAGATGATCACTGCCGGAGTGTAGTCGACCGTTTTAAGAAAATTTTGCGAAAATTTTTCTACTGTATTGTAGCTTTAAAGTGCAGTTGCCCTCCGATATCTCAAACAAACACAATTGTCTCCAGGTTTTGAAGCATTGTAAAACGTTGGAAAAATACAAGCTGTTTAAATAATAAATATTTATTCGTTTTATTTATTAAAATTGTATTATGATTGACGCATTTTTAACTTGAATCAATTGTATGTACGGAAACATTGGAATATTCTGTTTGTTATTAATATGAATGTGGAATGAACCTGCTCCCAAGTCTTGAAAGTTGTTGCTGTCCGACACAGACCAAAAGAGTAAAAAAGACCAGTTCAGTCGGGGCTTAGAACATCGTATAATTTCTTTAAGGTACTGGTATCGCTTTAAGGTACTAAATTTGACCTTATGATTTCAGTGATTGCAATATCAATGAGTTCAATTTTATATGAAAGTGGATAAAAATTTGCAGATATATGATTTTGGTGCTCTTTAAGATTCTAGGATCAGTTTCGCGTTTTTATGTGAACAGATAAGAAATTTTTGGTTTTTTGCATGATACTCTCAGTAGGCACTCGATACACCAACACCGGATTGGTTGTCTTAGTTAGAAAATAGGCCCAAAAATGAATATTTTTGTGTTTACAATCCTTACGCTAGTCAGCATAAGCTAAAAACTATATTGGGTTCCAAAAATGACGGTTTTCGAAGAAATCAGTTATTTCGTAATTACTTTCACATTTTACAGACAATTTTAGTTTATTTATACTCGATCGATTTGCACATGTTTTCAATGCCTATTAGCTGGAGAACGCTGCTTTAAGCTAGATATTTGACAGAAAAATCATTTTGGGAAAACTCTGATTATTTTGGTTTGAACATAGATTTCTCAAAAACTACCCAAGGATTCCGTGATTTAACAGGATAAAATTTCGCACTACTGCTGAGGGTCATTTTTCCTGGTTAAAGCCAAAATCGCTTCCTGTTACGAGAAAAATCAATGCAAAGTTGCGACATTTCGCTATGGCATAATTTAGTATTTTCAAGTTCTGCTGCGAGATAATGCCCATTCTAGGGGCCTACTTGTTTGGATTTTATTCCTTTTCGTTTGCATATTTAATTGGCAAATTAAACCAATCCGGATTCCGCAAGTTTCAAAACAATTGATCATTGCTTGCCTTCATAGTAAGAAGGGATTTGCCATTTAATTTTGATTTACGTGATTTGAAGATTGCTTATGTCTGACATTAGTCAAATAAGTATTTACAAAAATGGTTTTCCGCTGCGCAGCAGGCCTACAATTTGTGTAAATGTTCCTCTAGCAACATAAATCCTTTTGCAGAAAATATTGCTTGTTTCAAAGGTTTCTTACTTTTGCAGTAGTCCTTTCTGTGAGACAAACCCCAGTCACAGAAATTGAAAAATCACGAAGATCGGTTTTTGGCCGATAACTTTAAACAACTGCAAAATGGACGTTTGTGACAAGAGGAAAAGTTTTTAGAATTGGAAAAGCTATCGATTGATGTAGATATTGTGTAGATTTGCAATTTCGAAAAATGCCACATTTTGACAAAATTTGGGGTTGTCTACAGAAAGGACTGCTGCAAAACTTAGAAACCAAATTTTGAAAAAACCTCTTCCACAAGTTTTAGATATTGTATTTAGCTACAAAATGAACTATAGAACGTTGCGAACGCTTTTGATTTGAGTAAGTTATCGTTGACACAAGCGAAAAATCTAAAGTTCCTATTTTAGGCCATTTACAATAGGATTTGGAAATTTTGAATGGCTGTAACTTTTCTATTACTGGACGAAATCATCTCAAATTTCAATGGATTGTGTAGGGCCCTAGGGAATATCAATGGGCACAATTTGAGCGAAATCCGTGAGGGTAGAATTTTTGACCCAAGTAGCCCCCTTAAGGGGGGGGGCTACTAAAATCTACTTGCCCCGACTTTGTCCGATTGGCCTACTTTTTGGCGAAGATATAGAGCATGGGTGTGGTCAAACAAATATCGGTACTGAGATCTTAGCTGCCTTCCAGCCATGTGCAGCCGTCGCGTTTATGTGCCCGATCCCCCATTTTTCGCAACTATCAGCATAATTAATTAAAAATTTCTACTGACTGCTAGGCCCAAGCTTAAAAGCTGCCATTCGCCAATATGATTTGGCACGTATGTCCCTACCTGCAGAAAAATACTAGATGTCTGCATCTTATCTGCATCTAAGGGAATTACTCGTCAAAGTTGAAGTTTTGGCAAAAATTTAAAAATTTTTGGCTAACGAAAGGAAAATTTATTACTGGTGCGAGCTATAAGGCTGTAATTTGGCATAAATGGAGGCCCTATGGGAGTACTCATTTGAGCCAAATGGTAAGAAATTCTGCCGCGTGAAAAAATTTTTATGTCAACTTTAATCTTCAAAACTTGCCAAAACCGCCATTTTCAGTCTGTCGGATCCTGTGTAGAGGCTTTCTGCAGCCATAGAAGTCGCAAACCTTCACGAATCGAGCTGAAATCTTTTGTGGGGGTGTTTTCGACCTCGCTGAGTTCAAATATCTCGAAAAATTTTAATTTCAAAAAATTTGATTTTTCGATTTCTGGGGTACCATTGCCCAAAAAAGGCGTTTTTGGAAATTTTTGAAGATTAAAGTTGACATAAAACTTTTTTGAAAATTTCGGCAGAATTTCTTGCCATTTGGCACAAATAGGTACTCCTATAGGGCCTCTTTTTATGCCAAAGTACAGCCTTATAGCTCGCACCAGTAATAAAATTTTCCTTTCGTTAACCAAAATTATTTAAATTTTTGCCGAAACTTCAAATTTGACGAGTAATTCCCTTAGGTGCAGATAAGATACAGACATTTAGTATTTTTCTGCAGGTAGGGACATGTGTGCCAAATCATATTGGCGAATGGCAGCTTTTAAGCTTGGGCCTAGCAGTCAGTAGACATTTTTAATTAATTATGTTGGTAGTTGCGAAAAATGGGGGGTCGGGCACATAAACGCGACGGCTGCACATGGCTGGAAGGCAGCTAAGATCTCAGTACCCGATATTTTTTGACCATACACATGCTCTATATCCTCGCCAAAAAGTAGGCCAATCGGACAAAGTCGGGGCAAACCTTTAGTAGCCCTCCCCCTTAAGGGGGGGGGGGGTCACTTTTTTGCCGATTTTTCGACCATCTCCGATTTTGCTCATTTTCTCATATTTTGTAGTCCCCATGGGTCAGCGAAACAAGACAAGTGCGTTTTGCGGAATATTGCTTCTATCCTTCTGTACAGGCCCTCAAAGGTGACCTCGACATGTGTTAAACATAGGAACAGGGTTTTTTGGTTTTCGGATTTGCGTCAACCTTGCGTCCCGCTAAATTTAAGTTGCGTCCCGTTAAGAAATTTTGCGTCCAGGCAGAATTCTTGTTTTAGCGTGTTTTTAGTGCTTACTCCTACTTACGCCTAACCTACTTACGCATAATCGTTTTCAAAACTCAAATTCCTACTTACGCCTAATTCTTTCTGTCAAAACTCACATTCCTACTTACGCCTAAAGAATGTTTATGCAAAACTCGGATTCCTACTTACGCCTAAAATCTACAGTATCCTCTTTCTGACTTTGTTGTGGAAGTTGTTCAATTTTTCTTTAAGGGGGTCCACCTGATGTGAACTAAATAGCAAATTTGTGACTCAATTTTATTTACTAGAAAAAACTTTCCAACTTTCCCTGCAAATGAAAACTAACTAAACTAATTAAAATATTCCAGCACATCTGAAAAATTTTAAATTTTTAAAAGTAAAGACATTTTTGTTCCCCAAAAGTTCTTCTTGTCGGAGGACAACTGAGATTAGACTATTGACGTACAATGATTTAACTTATACGTTGTCCGAAATCAGGAGGGTACTTGGATTTTGGTTCTTCTCACTAAGTGTTATAACCTCTAATAAAAACATACATGAATAGATGCTCAACTGTATGTGTAATTTCTTCAGTTTAAAGTTAAATTAAATACACAGCTGCTGCAACACTATTTGTCGAAATGTTACACGAGTTTAAATGAAGATGTTTATACAGATTATTATTTCCACATATTAATTGCATTGTTACACTGTATAAAGTGGATAAGGGAAAATATGTAAGTGGATTACGGTAGAGATTTCGTTTTAGGTGTAAGTAGGAATGAGAGTTTTGCAAGGAAATATTTTAGGCGTAAGTAGGAATTTCAGTTGTGAGCATTAGGCGTAAGTAGGATTTTGAGTTTTGCTATCTCTAGGCGGAAACATCAAACGTTAGGCGTTAGTAGGATAGGTGTAAGTAGGATACACGTTTTTAGTGCAAAAATTGTTTTATTTATGAAAATTTCGATAATTCCTGTAGTGTAACGCTATTTAGACAATTTATAAAGTAGATGCTTCTAAACTGTAATGCACGATTACAAGATTACATACAGAATAAATGTAGATATGTCCAATATACACGGTTGGGGACCTGGGGGGCGGAGCCCCCCAGAAGTTGAAGAATTTTTTGAAATTACAAAATAATCCGTAGTGGAAATGTTTAAAAAGTTTTATTTGGCATCTGTTGCATCTAACGATTGCCTTCAGTAATTTTCGATATTATTGACACACATATCACTGAGAAGAAAGGTAGTAAATATTAAAACACACATTTGGTTTCGAAAACTCTGAGAACTTCTGATTCTTGCTAACAATATTGCAAATGAGCACCGGGGGGTCTGGGGGGCGGAGCCCCCAGAAGTTGGAGATTCTTTGAAATTACTGATTAAATTCCTTTTGGAAATGTTTAAAAAGATTAATTTGGCAACTGTTACATCTATTCTAACTGAAGGCCTTACGCCAATGCGTTTTTTGTGTTAATTGCATCTGTAAATTTTTGAATTTTGAATAAGTCAGTATCAGTAAACAAAGAAGCGTGTATGCTTCGTGCTGCATTATTCAACGGCAATACAGTGAAGCATTTGTAAATACTATATATTAACGCTAGTTACAACAAGCAAGATTTTATGCAAAAGGTTAAGTGTCCGCTGACGGACATTTTCAGTAATTGTAAACCTGCTGCGCAGGCAATTATTTTACAACGGAGTTCTAACTTGCTCACTACAAAAAACATCGTGCAAAACATTGTCTGAACGTTTAGTAAAGCTAGAAGAATTTACTTTTATACCGCAAGTAAAGTTCAGTACAATTCAGCATTACATATTAGAATTTTACGTTCCCATAAGTTTCGTACATTTGAGAAATTTTTGCTGAGATGTCAGCGAAGCAAGTTTAACTTTTACGATGAGTCATTAATTAGAATAGATGCTTCCGATTTTGGAATTGCCATCAATACATGGACATACATATATGCATAATATCTGCATGACTTAGAAACAGAAATTCTTTGGAATGACAGACAAGTTTTCACACACAAATCATGCTAACCCTATCTTTGACCATTGTTTACACTCATTTACGGTGAAGAGTATCTTTATCAAGCATAATGCGTGTAACGGCTCGAGGCTGAGCAAACATAAAAGACTTGCTGCGCTGAGGCGCAGCAGGAATAAATTCATCGTGAATAGCTCGTTCATAGGCTTTATGTATTTGAAAATTTTAGAAAAATGGTAGTTTTGCATTATTTTAGATCGCCATTTGTGTATTTTCTGCGAATAACGTTTTTAGAAGAACCAAAAATTTACAGTTACAAATTTGTTAATTTCGGGGTTTTACTTTACTACTAATCTTGGTACTGCAACTGCCTGACCTGTTGAATGAGAACAATATAAATGTTCACGATTAATGCACCTAGTAAGATCCATGTATTTATTGAAGTGAAATTTACGAGTTCGAAAAGACCTGATATGGATGAATGTGGACAACAACTTAACAAATAAGTAACATTGAGGCATGACCTTGCACCTTGGCATTCCATGACAAAGTGGGAAAACCGGGGGTCTGGGGGCGGAGCCCCCAGGACCAGAAGAAAATTTTGGAAAAAACGGAAAAATTGGTACTGGAATCATTTAAAGTTTTTACTCTTACAAAAGTGAATTTTCACCCGAAATAATGTTGCGTCTAGCTTGCGTCCCGTTAAAATTTCATTGCGTCCAGATAAGAAACTTTGCGTCCAGACGCACATCTGGACGCAAAAAACCCTGCATAGGAAAACGAAGAAGTTACTCTAAAAAGTTTGTGGCAGAAAAATTTTTCGCTGTATAAGAGCCAGAGCTCTGAAACCTTTTCAGAACCATTAAGAACATATGGTAGAGTGCAGCTATCTCCTCTGAAGCGATTCTGCTGAGTATTGGATTTTTGGCGAATTTTTAAAGTCAGAATTTTGGAAAATCGGCCATTTTTGGACCATGAAAAACAGGACCTACGGTACTCTTAGTCTTTTGCTTGTCCTGAACGATTGGCAAAAGCTACAGAAACGGCCAGTAGATAGCTGCACTCTACGCATAAAACCACGTCTTATGAAAGTACTCGCATGTTTCTATCATCTACAGTAAGCTCAAAAAACTAGCCACAAAAACAGCAAATTTTGCTATAAATGGCCATTTATCATAATTTTCACATTCTTTTGATAATTTCTCACTCATTATGTGGTAAAAAATCACCAAACTTAGCAGATTAATTAATATATCCATGTCTGTCACATAATGTGGCCAAAACAAATGCGTCAATATTGAACATAACTGCTGTGGCGACACCTTTGATCTTTATAGGTGAAAAATGCCAATTTTAAAATTTTTTCAAATATAGACAAATTGGGTATCAATCGATAGCTAATGGAACGAGGAGGAACCTTTCTCATAGAACCATGGGTCTAAAATGTTGTCTGTGCAAGATAAAACGAGTTAAAGTTATACTGGCCAGCCCGTAAGGCAGAGTTGGCAAATGGGACGAATTCTCCGATCCCATCCCATCCCATCCCACCAGATTTTCAAATCCACCGTTCCATCCCATCCCATTTGTCCGAACTTGCTTTTTCCAATCCCATATAATCCCACTTGCAGTATTTCGCCTTACAATCGCTGTAGCATTAATCATAAAGAATTAATCATTCTTGACGTAATCGCTGTAGCATTGCAATTTTAATATTGGCGTAAGATCTTAAGGTGGTAGTAATCCTTTTGTGAGGGGAATTTTGAAACGCAATAAACTTTCGCAATTTTGCTAGTTGGAAAAATTTGACACACCATTTTAAAGCTTATAATCAGTAAATACGAAAAAAGCAAAATTCGCAAAAAACCAGCAACCTTTTTTTACATACTAACTATAGACCATCAAACTTTGAGTATCGATTTCGCAAAACTATAGGATCGGGCAAAATTTCATTTTGTGCCATGGTATGAAGGACATGTGGACAGGACATGGGAAATTTTAGGGATTTGGCTCAACAGGTCTTAATACTCCAGAAAATCCGCCAAATGTGCGATGACACTAAATTTGAGTTTGATGTATTTTATGGATTTGGCTCAACAGGTCTTAATACTCCAGAAAATCCGCCAAATGTGCGATGACACGAAATTTGAAAATCACATTGAGTATTCTCGCAGCTGGTGAAGTTCAAGTAAAGAAAATTCCCTTCGCAATACTGCGAAGTTTCATCCTGCCAATGCTTACGCGAATCCATGGGGTAGTTTTTGAGAACTCGATGCTTAAAGTAAAATAATCACAGTTTTGCCAACTACATTTGTCGGCCAAATCTCTAGCTTAAGGTGCTGGTATCCCTTTGTGCAGTGCTTTTGTGGGTATATTTTGAAACGCTATAACTTTCGCAATTTTGCGAGTTGGAAAGAGCTTTATACATCATTTTAAAGCTTATAATATGTAGATTCTTATAAAAGTACGAAACTAGCAAAATTGGCAAAAAATAGCAAAAATTGACTGACATACTAACATCTTACAGGCAGAATACAGGCCAAAAATTTTTGAACATCGATTTCTCAAAACTGTGGAATCGGCCGAAACTTTTTCATGTGCTGTTCTCTAAAGGACATGTGGGCCGAGGGACATTTTTTTGGATTTGGCTCAGCAGGTCTTAACGGTCAAGAAAATCCACTAAATGTGCGGTGACACGAAATTTCGCAACTTTGCATTGCGTTTTTTCGAAACTGGAGATGTTTTAGCTCAAACCAAGAAAAATGTCCCTCCGCAATAGTGCGAATTCTCATCCTGCCAAAAATCACGCCAATCGATTGGGTAGTTTTTGAGAAATCGATGTTCAAAACAAAATAATCGCAGTTTTGCCAAAATCGTTTTTCTGCCAAATCTCTAGCTTAGAGCAACAAACTCCGGCTAATAGGCATTGATAAAATGTGCAATGAGACTGTGTATCGATCGAGTATAAGTAAACCGAAATTGTCCATATGATTTGGCAGTAATTTTGAAAAAACTGATTTTCTCGAAAACGGCCATTTTTGGACCCCAAAAATCGTTTTTTGCTTGTACTGACTTAACCACTAGAGATAGCTCAAAAGTTGTAAGAGCAAAAATGTTCATTTCTGTGCCCTCTATCCAGCCATACCAACCAATCCGGTGTCTCGACTATGTACTGAGAGAATAATGGCAAAAACCAAAAATTTCTTATCTTTGCACCTAAAAATGCGGGACTGGTCCCAGAATGTTAAAGAGCACCGAAATAGTATATTTGGAAAGTTTCATCCACTTTCATAAAGAAATAAAGCCTATAGGGTCAAATTTACACAAAGCGATACCAGCACCTTAAAGCAACGAATTCAAGCTAATAGGCATTCATAAAATGTGCAATTGTATTGTATAAATTGATTAGAAAGTAAATTGATAGGTCTAAATCGATTGAGTATAAATAATTTAAAATTCTACGTACGATTTGGCAGTAATTTTGACAAAACTGATTTCATCATACATGGACGTTTTTTGACCCATCGATTTTGGCTTATACTGATTTGACCACACTAGAGATAGCTCAAAGGTTGTGTAATGTTAAAATAAAATAAATAAAATAATATAATATTTAAGTCTTATCTCCTTCAGTTACTGAGAAAATTCACCTTAGCTTTGCCTACGCCTCGGGTAATTTCGATATGCAATTATTCAGTGTCATACCCATACCGTGGACCCAGTGCAAAATTTGGTATGGCGCTACCCCTCATCGGGAAAGCGAGCAACTGTGGTGTGGCACTAAGGGAAAATTCACCTCAAAGCAGAGGTCTGCTGTGTCGAAATAGGAAGTCGAAAAAGTGTCGAATATAATTCTGCGCCAGAAAACTCGAAACTGGTGTAAGCTACCGGGCAACATTTGTATAGTTTTAAAACTCTAAACAGATACTGTGTCACTGTGGAATTAGAATTTTGAATTAGGTCTTCAAAAAATTTTAATTAATTCGTGAAGATAGCGAACTGCCGAAAGTCGCTAAATTCGGTCGCTTTTGGTGACCAAAAATGAGGGTCGTTAAGTTTTGCTTAGATGTAGATTATAAAAAACTGAGGTCCGAAAATTCTAATTCCACAGTGGCACAGTACATGTATAAAGGTTTCAAAAAATACCCAATGCTGCTTGGAATCCTTTGCCAGTGTAGATTTTGTTAACGCAGAAATTACATTTTTTTCTGTAAAACTGTGAAGATTGTAGATGTTTACAGAGAGGCATTTTACGACCACGTTATATTGCAAAATTGCATATTTTTACATTTCAACATATTTAGTCTTTATATAGTTGTATATTTATACTAAATACTAAATATATACTAAATACATTACTTAATATATACTATATGTATTTATGAAAACTTGAAGTTGACTTGCGAAAATTTGCTTCAGTTGGCTGCAAAACTCTCGTACTCGCTCATATTCAAATTGCACAAGTTGATGGCTCGAAATTGCGGAGAACTGACCGAAACAACTCAAAATTTGAAATTGATATGCACGACATATATGTGGATAGTTTATGTGCGAAAATGAACGAAATCCACGATCTAAAAATTTTTCACGATGTTAACTGCCCTTAACTGCTAGCTTAACACAGCTCAAAGGTCGGAAAAGCAGAAATGTTCATTTCAGTGACCTCTTTCCATCAATATCAAGCAATCAGATGTATCTACAACGAACTGAGAGAATAGTGGCAAAAACCAACGATTTTTTATTAGTTTAACTAAAAATTCGGGACTGGTCCCAGAATGTTAAAGAGCATCATATTTGGAAAGTTTCATCAACTTTCATCATAAAAGTTGGAACCTGTAAGGTTACATTTATGTACATAAAGCGATACCAGCACTTAGAGCTCCATGCTTTGCTTTGCTGGTAGTCATCAAAACGCCAATCATGAAATTGAACCGACATTTTTGTGCCAAATTTACCAAAATATTGCACTTTTTTAAAATTTGGAAACGGTGTTTGAAGGCATTGTAAGGCAAAATGATCCCAAAAAAATCCCACTGATCCCACATGGGATGAGTTTTCAATCCCATCCCATCCCATGGGATCCCATGGGATCCCATGGGATCCCATCCCAGATGCCAACACTGCCGCAAGGTTAGGTCAGTGCATCACTCAAGAATGCATTATGAACGCCTGGATAGCTGGCCTTGAGCCACATCTGCACTTAAATATTACCTTTATAAAGGCTTTAATTTGGTGTACCGGTTAACCCTATTTTCGGTCGCGTTTGGTCTCCACCTCACCTTGCAGGGCTCATCACCGGAATTTTCAAGTTTTCCGGATTTGAACCTGAATAACTCTGTCACAGTTTGATTTCGAACGCTAATATTCTAAGTTATTTTTGAAAACATATGGGGGCATATTATGTGTGAAAATGAGCGAAATCCGTGACCATCGATTTTTGACCAAAGTGACCCCCCCCCCTTAAGCCAGAGGTTAGAGGTTAAAAACCATTCTCTTAGAACTGCGATTATTCTGTTTTGAACATCGATTTCTCAGAAGCTTCCCAATGGATTCACATTACTTTTGGCAGGATGGAAAATATGTTCTCCTTATCATGGTATAAAAGAAATTTTTGACCGACTCTGCAATATTAGAAAATCAATGTTGGAAAAAATCAAAACATCGACTGTCTATAGTTTGGCCAACTCCAAAGTTCAGCATTTCAAATACCACGGCACAAAAAGATTTCTCCATCTGGTGGTGATTCCCTTTGGTGACGTCAACTTTAAACATTTCACCCCCTTCCAAGCTTACCCTCCTGCACATGTCTGCTAAAACATTTTTAGCAAATTTTAGCAATTTTTTTCCAAAAAATTCTGAAACATCACTGAAAATTGTCGTGTTTTACTAATTTCTGGTAAAAATATTAAAAATTCGCAATGTTTGGTAATTTCAGGGCAGACCTCCCTTAAAATTTTTGAATTTTTCAGGGTAGACCCTTCGCTGAGCTTGGGGCAGACACTAGGTATGGACACGGGTCCAAAAATTTGGACCCGGGTACCCGGCACTACCCGAAGCCCTATGTCGGGTAATTGCAACACTACTCGGGTACCCGGGTACCCGAGCTCTTTCGGGTACCCGAGAAATTTTTTACCAATTTTTCGGATTTGACCATTTTGAAATTTAGCTTTTTTCAGGAGTCTTTATTCACATTGAGCTTAGATTGGATAGATTTTCATTCGTAAGTTATTTCAAAGGAGTTTTAAAGACTTAAAATGGATTATAGGGACTTTCAATTAATTGTCACGGTATCAGAAGCTGATGCTGATACAGACAACATTGGTTTTTATTTTATAACCGCGCTCAGATCAGCAAATTTCTGAGTTTCGTACCACCGTTGCTCTGTCCGCTTC
>JASAND010027248.1:0-47547 GCA_030248195.1 Trissonchulus latispiculum | reverse complement strand
GTATCCAGGATTTTGAAAAGGGGGTGTCCGACCCCAAATTTTTTGCAAAAAATGACCAAATTTGGGCCAACACTAGCTAGAAATTCAAAATTTCCGAAAGGGGTGGGTCGGACCCCCTGGACCACCCCCTGGGGAGTTAAAAAAAGGAGCTAAGTAAGTGTAAAAATTTTATGTAGATTAGCTTACAATGTATTTATATACGTATATAACGTTTATAATGCACCATGTACACGAGCAAAATAACACTTTACAACACAGTAGACGCATAAAATTGGAGCTAGGTCAACCGTCGTGCCGATGGCCGACCAACGGTCAACCGGTTGGTACGATCAATCCCTAGATTCTACAGGAGGCTTTGACGGCCCTTGTTTCGAGCCGTCATTCGGTAGCAAGCAACCGTTCAGCTGACCGTTCTATTTTACCACAAGAATTAAAAACAAATAGCTTGGAGTATATACAGTACGTATATATATATATATACATAGTATCAAGAGTATATACATAATACATAAGAGTATGACAAGCGTCATACGCTATGTATTATGAGCTCGCTACATCCTCTGCACGCTATCGGCTAACCCCCCATATATCAGACCCCCCCTTGACCCCGCCTTTATACATGTACTGGGTCCAAACGGGGAGGTCGGGGTCTATGTTAGTATAATTACATGTTAAACTTGACGGGGCCCCAATTTGTGTATGGGGTTTAAGCTTGTATGATTTACACATCTGTGTGCAAAATATACAAGCACGAGCCCGATCCCCCGTTTGGACCCAGTACATGTATAGGGGCGGGGTGAGGGGGGTCTGATTTATGGGGGGGGGGTCAGCCGATAGCGCGCATCGGATGTAGCGAGCTCATAATACATAGAGTATGCCAGCTGTCATACTCTTATGTATTATGTACTCTTGATAGTATATAGTTTACAAAAATTATCCTCTGACATTTTCTATATAATGACTGTATCAACCGAAGATATCAGCTTGCAACTTGGCTTACTCGCTTGAACGAACATGTCGCGTCAACGAACAAGTGCAACTGGCTTTAAAATTTCACCGATTTGGACAGAAAGCTTTTTACATGTATATACAATAATATACCGTAACAAGTAACAAAAATGCTCGGCACAAAGGGGATATATAATATGTGTGTTGGGCCTGTGTCTATCGTTTAAATTCCGGTTGAGAAAGAAAATACATAAATCCGACACAGCAAGTTTGGTTGGGTGGTTCTATGACGAAAGTTGCTCAGTTCGATGCGGCTTTCATTTGGTACCAAATTTGACCACTTTTGAAAATTTTAATTTTTGACCCAAAATCGCCTCCACCCCACCCCACCACAGCACTCTACAGCCACTTTAGGTACGCACTTCTATGACAAAAGTTGCTCAGTTCGATGCAGGCTTTCAGTTGGTACCAAATTTGACCACTTTTGAAATTTTTGTTTTTGACGACCTGATTCCCTTACCCGACCGGACCCTTCTGGCTTATCCCTAGTGGGGGCGTGGGTGGGGGGGCAGCCCCCCATTCGGCGACCTCCCCCCCCACCCATTCGTGGAGACCCCCAATGAACAGCCCCCCCCATAAATCCCGACGTCCCCCCCATAACCCCAAAAATTCCCAAATTTTTCCATTTTTACCCAAAATTTTCAAAAAATTTTCCGGCTTCGCCGGATTTTTGACTAAATTTTCGCTATTTTAGCGTAAAAAACACCTAGAATTAGTCATTTTTAGCGATTTTTAGCAGTTTGTACACAAAAAACCCACAAAAATTCGAAAAAATTTTCTAAAAATATGCCCCCCATTTTGGGTGAGCCCCCCCCCATCGATGGGGGGGCCCCCATGAAGCCCCCCCCATAAAAAATTGCCAAGGGATAAGCCAGCCCTTCAAACAGCAAGGTGGAACCAGCCCAGCAAGATGGGCAGTTCGGACGGTAAAACTGACTGTGGGAATCAATTCTCCGTGCCAGAAAACTTTTGTATGAACGATTTGAGCTTTCTAAGTTAAATAGATAGAGAGAAATTTCGATTTTTCATTTTTCGAATTTTCGCCTTTTTTGACCGGCCACTGTGGTCGCTAGAGAAGTGATAGAGAAACGCAACCTGGACCGTTAGTTAGTTCAATATATGTAATTTCTGAATATAAAAAGAAATCAGCTCCAGCTCGTAACGTTCGACCTGAGTGACGACCACAAAAATGGTCACTTTTGGCGGCGCTGTGGCGCAGCTGCGGCGCAAAAAGTTGCGATTCTTAAATTCTTTAGAGGGTACTACTAGACCCTATAGCCCTTTAGGTTGGCCCACCGCTGCCGTTCACGTGAAAGCGGCGAACATTATGTACAATACAACCATCAAATAGGAGAAACCGGAAAAAACATCGCCGTCATAATCGGTCCGGGGCGTAACTTTTTAACGGTAAGTGACGGGGCTGAAACTTCGCACATATACTAAACTCGCGCAGCTTATTTAACACCGTCTCCAGCCACTTTTCACACATATTATAGGGGTCGCTGCCGCGACCCCTATGATACATTAATTTTGCTAAAAACGAGCTTCACTGGGCCGGTGAGCGCCAGGCAAACTTCAGAGGAAATGGTCAGCATTGTAGATTTCTTAAAAACTCAACGAAATTTATATAAAACAAACCAAAGTGGTGAAAACCAATAACTTTATCCCTTCTCACTACGCTAGCATCTTAGGGCCTTTTCGCGCGCGAAAAGACTCTTAGACTGCCTTGAGTTTCGACGAGCGACCAGCCTGTTTCAATCACATTCAACCCGGCCGGACTATACATGTATGAGCATTTGTCATTTCGTTAATCTGTTTATATATACGTATATGTCGCAGTTCAACCAGTCCGGATAATAAATTCTTGCTATTAGCAAGAGTATATACAGTGTATACAGTATAACAGCCGACGCCTGGCAAGCCCTCTGTTGTCACTTCCAGATACAATGCACACACGCTAACGGCTGACCCTCACTGAACTCAGGGCTCCAGGAAACCACTACAGACAAATTTCCGGGTCGCTAAGTACAGCTTTGTATGGACTTCTGGGGAGTGTTTGCCGACATGACCTTTCAGACGGTCAAGTGGAGCCAGCCCCGCAAGAATGGTAAATCGGGTAGCGGATAGATAGCACAGGCATATATATTGGCGAGTCGTGGAATAAAGCCAAGAGTGTATATATTACAAGAACAAAAAGTGCTCCTTCGTCGCATGTAAAATACATATGAGTCTTCGTAGGCAGGTTGTACATAAGCAAAAACTAGCCTGTAAAATACATATGAGTTCCGCAGGGAGGTTGTATATTAAGGAAAACAAGTTGCAACCGCTTAACATATGAGCCTGTCGTACAACGAGGCTCATATTGGCGTATGTCATAATACGAATAATTTGCAGATATATATATTTTACTTTTATATAAATACAGTACAGCTCATTCCAAAGTGCGTTTGAAGCGAAGTCCCATATCTGGCGAAATGTCGCGAGCGCACGCGAAATTCGCGAAGGCTTTGCGACATTCGTGTATATTTTTCGCGATATGTCGTATCAAAATTTGAATTTCGCGAAGTCGCATGCGAAGTTCGCGTAACCTCGCGAAATTTCCCCTTCTTCCCTTTCGCGAAAACGTCTCGCGAACTTCGCGAACACTTCGCGAAGCTCGGTAGCTAAAGTTTTTGTTAGCTAATTTGAGGAGTTTTCTCCATATCTACCAAAATTCTGGGTAAATTTTAAATTGAAGCTTTGGCTCAAATTTATCTCTTCGCGAAATGTCGCGCAATTTACGCGACGTTGTGCGACATTTCGCGAAGTTGTCGCGACATCTGCTAAAACGTTTTGTGGATTTACGTATTTTGGAGAATCCTAAGTTATGAAGTTATGAAGTGGCTTGCGGATATAGAGAAGACCAAGAGATAGAGAAGTTAGAGCTGAGCTATGTGAACCCTCTTTTCCCATTTCTGTTACGATTTCCCCCCGAAAGTTCTTACTACTTACGTACTTTCAAATACTTTCAAATGGCATATTTTTAGAAAATTTTTTCGAATTTTTGTGGGTTTTTTGTGTACAAACTGCTAAAAATCGCTAAAAATGACTAATTCTAGGTGTTTTTTACGCTAAAATAGCGAAAATTTAGTCAAAAATCCGGCGAAGCCGGAAAATTTTTTGAAAATTTTGTGTAAAAATGGTAAAATTTGGGAATTTTTGGGGTTATGGGGGGGAGGTCGGGATTTATGGGGGGGCTGTTCATTGGGGGTAACCTCGAATGGGTGGGGGTCGGTGGCCGAATGTGGGGCGGCGCCCCACCCCCCCCCACTAGGGATAAGCCAGAAGGGTCCGGTCGGGTAAGGAAGTCAGGTCGTCAAAAACAAAAATTTCAAAAATGGTCAAATTTGGTACCAACTGAAAGCCTGCATCGAACTGAGCAACTTTTGTCATAGAAGTGCGTACCTAAAGTGGCTGTAGAGTGCTGTGGTGGGCTGGGATGGAGGCGATTTGGGGTCAAAAATTAAAATTTTCAAAAGTGGTCGCATTTGGTACCAAATGAAAGCCTGCATCGAACTGAGCAACTTTCGTCATAGAACCACCCAACCAAACTTGCTGTGTCGGATTTATGTATTTTCTTTCTCAACCGGAATTTAAACGATAGACACAGGCCCAACACACATTATATCCCCTTTGTGCCGAGCATTTTTGTTACTTGTTACGGTATATTATTGTATATACATGTAAAAAGCTTTCTGTCCAAATCGGTGAAATTTTAAAGCCAGTTGCACTTGTTCGTTGACGCGACATGTTCGTTCAAGCGAGTAAGCCAAGTTGCAAGCTGATATCTTCGGTTGATACAGTCATTATATAGAAAATGTCAGAGGATAATTTTTGTAAACTATATACTATCAAGAGTACATAATACATAAGAGTATGACAGCTGGCATACTCTATGTATTATGAGCTCGCTACATCCGATGCGCGCTATCGGCTGACCCCCCCCATAAATCAGACCCCCCTCACCCCGCCCCTATACATGTACTGGGTCCAAACGGGGGATCGGGCTCGTGCTTGTATATTTTGCACACAGATGTGTAAATCATACAAGCTTAAACCCCATACACAAATTGGGGCCCCGTCAAGTTTAACATGTAATTATACTAACATAGACCCCGACCTCCCCGTTTGGACCCAGTACATGTATAAAGGCGGGGTCAAGGGGGGGTCTGATTTATGGGGGGTTAGCCGATAGCGTGCAGAGGATGTAGCGAGCTCATAATACATAGCGTATGACGCTTGTCATACTCTTATGTATTATGTATATACTCTTGATACTATGTATATATATACGTACTGTATATACTCCAAGCTATTTGTTTTTTAATTCTTGTGGTGAAATAGAACGGTCAGCTGAACGGTTGCTTGCTACCGAATGACGGCTCGAAACAAGGGCCGTCAAAGCCTCCTGTAGAATCTAGGGATTGATCGTACCAACCGGTTGACCGTTGGTCGGCCATCGGCACGACGGTTGACCTAGCTCCAATTTTATGCGTCTACTGTGTTGTAAAGTGTTATTTTGCTCGTGTACATGGTGCATTATAAACGTTATATACGTATATAAATACATTGTAAGCTAATCTACATAAAATTTTTACACTTACTTAGCTCCTTTTTTTAACTCCCCAGGGGGGTGGTCCAGGGGGTCCGGACCCACCCCTTTCGGAAATTTTGAATTTCTAGCTACTGTTGGCCCAAATTTGGTCATTTTTTGCAAAAATTTGGGGTCGGACACCCCCCTTTTCAAAATCCTGGATACGGCCCTGACCTCCGTATACGTATATATATATTTATTGTAGTTAGCGTTATTTTTGAATAAAATTTGTTAAATAACGTGGCATGCAAATTTTAACTGCTCAAACAACGTAATTTAAATTTGTCTTTTGACCAGTAAAATTAAAACAGAATCATCGCAGACTGGACCTGAACAATTGATAAAAACTATTTCAATAGTTTTATAAGGCTGACGCATAATTAAGTAGCACGGTAGACGTATGAAGCGTACGTATACGTATAATACGTTATTGGGAAGATGTAAATTGTTTTACAAATAGCTAAAAATTGCTCAATGAAAGCTTACAGTGAAGATGAAGAAGTTATATAGTTCCTATCGAAACAAAAAACAGATGTAAGTTGTAAGTATATATGTGTATATATATATATATATATATATATATATATATATATATGTATATATATATATATATCAACAATGAGTAAAATTTGGTACGTACATTTCCTTCGAAGACATGAGCCGGTCGGCCGACCGATCAGGCAGTGAAGGCAATCAATACAACTAGTTTGCGCTTTTACGTTTATTTTTTCCTACAATTCATCACTAATTATTATATTAAGTATATATAAATACAATAATATATATATATAATAAATATTATGTGTATATTTTTACGTGGTATAGTACATATCGGTCCTTGGCTGTCCTACCAAAATAGTACACATATATCTTTCAGTAAGTTTCTGTGTGCACAAAGCAAAACATTAATTTCAATTTCAATTTTAGGTGAGTAGGATTTCCAGTTCATTATGGGTGTAAAGGCTTCTGCGCGGCCCTCTGGAGGCCATGTTGGCCTGGTGCCAGCTAATTAGAGGTCCGGGAGGAGTAAAAAGGTTACCATCATAAACAAGTCGAGTAGTACTACAAGTATATATACCACCATACTTTTGGTTCGTATTCTAAACTTCGAATTTTTGCACTAGGCGATAGTTACCCTGCGTTTGTTTTTTTCTCGGTAAATAACGCTTTTTGGAAATGTATTTTAAGGCTTAGTGTTGGAACGATGTGGGCATTTTGGCCCAATGCTACTATGACATGTTGGTAGACAGTATCTCATGCTACCTGCGGAATGCAAAGTGACCTAAAATTGTCAAAAATGCAGTAAAAATAGCCTGTTTTCTACATAGATATACTGCTATAACTATGCTAAAAAAGTGCTCAAAAATTGAGTTTGAGTACCAAAATCGACGATTCTTGAGCAAAAATGTTTAGAAAACTAGAAAACTATTAGCATACTGCCGTACCGTCCGAAGTGACCACTTGTTAGCATGGCTCCCGTGGTTCCTCGACCAGGGTCAAAAGTTGGGAAAACTCGCTACAAACAGCGTTTTTCGGCGTTTTGGTTGGGGACATATGTAGTAAATAGACGTTTGTTTCAGTGGACATATTGCCGACACTGACGGAAGTGACCACTGGTCACTACGGCCTGGGGCCCTATTGACCACTGGTCAAACGGCCTTAAACTGCATTTTTCGGCGCTTTGGTTTTGGGCATGTATAATATATCGACTACACTCGTTTCAATGGGCTTATATTTTGCCGAAACTGACGGAAGTGACCACTGGTCAAACGGCCTAAACAGCGTTTTCCGGCATTTTAGTTGGGGCCAGTACGTATGACTACGCCCTTTTCGAGGCGAACAAGTTTTCTCCTTATATATACCACCCATAAACAGTGGTTGCCGCGAATTTTGAGGATGAGGTGAGAATAGCTAATTTTTGGCCCCGGTGGGCAGCGGGGCCGGGCCCGGGGCATGACTACCGGGGCCGGGGCCAGGCCCCGTTGCATCCCTAATTTTTAGGCACTATAAACTAAATGTTGAGTGGATGTGTATAATGATTTACATGTAGAAGCCGCGAATTTGTGGTTGCAACAAGAAAGTTAATATTAATACTGTGTTTACCTCCTTCAATGTATTGCTACGACTTTGTCTGATTCTAAGCATTTCGTAGCTTTTCTTATATGCGGAAATGACTGCGAGCGAACTCTCACAGTAAATTCACTCTTTCGTAAAACCTTTGTCATACCAATAAAATAATAAGGTATTAAAGCATTAACCTTGAATGTGAAAGCAAATTTTGCAGACCGCGAATATGGGTTGCTCGGCGAAGCTGGGCCCGTATCAATTTGCTCACAAGCTAGTCCTCTTCTATTTTCGAACCTAGCCCCATATTAAGCTTTTAAAGGACTAGTCCTCTCTTGATTTTACAACCTCGCCATCACCCACATTACTTTTTTCATGCTCCAGAGGAACATTTTAATTTCTTGTACGTATATATATATATACAATATACAAAGTCCAGTTTTCAGAGTTCACTCACAGGTATATAAAATAAAGCATAGTTTGATGATCATTCAGCTGCTCCTTTGTCAAAATAACCGAAGCGTATATACCAATACAACTTAAATTCCTGTAATCTGTTTTTATGCTTCATACTTGCCAGAAATAATTGGGCGTGTTTCTGCAAAAACTACAGTTTTTATTATAGCAGCCTACGGAATAAATAGCAATTAGAAGATTATCGTGTCTCGGATAATTGGCCCCTATGAGATCTTTAAATCGACACCCTTATTTTATTTTTACGGCTTGCATACGTAGTTTAAGAAATGATGCATTATTTTATTTCTTATTGTTGAATTTTTGAAGCGGGATTTCGAGAATTGGTATTAGAACGCTTCGTCAGATTTCATTTCAATTTGAGCCTGGTTGACGGAAATGACCATGCGTGTCCTAAAGGCATTACCACCTTAAGTTTGACGAGATTATGAAATTACCAAATTAATGTAATTGATTTTCTACAGAAAATCAGAGATGTTGATCCCTTGACACAACCAATTTACAGTAAAAATATGCTCACACTGATTGATCTGATTTATAATTTCAAGAGAAAAGACATTTACAGTGATTATGAAGTGGTTTTGACAGTGGTTTTGATCAATCTCTGTCCAAACAACGAGCGGTCAAAACACTCAGGATTATTCATCTGAGCTGAACACCATTGTATTGTTTTAAAAATTACGGAACCTTATAAAACGCAACGCATATTTCTAAGCTAAGGTTAAATCAAATTATGCATTTCAGTGAATTCCACTAATCCATCAGTTGTCTCACAAAATGCAACCTAGCTACGACATTGCAAGTGCACACCCACAAGATTTATTTAGTATACGCTCCCTGTGGTGGCGTTATTTAGCGTATGCTAGGTATCCTAATCAATGTCATCGTTAGACTTTGACGGCTCATACTGTCACCTGGTGGCGCTGTGAACTCGCCTGACTATATAATCCAGTTGTCATTAGCTAGCCACTTGCTTACAGTTTTCACTGGCTGGAACTTGGCCAATTTACTTGCACTACATTTGCGCGGAGGATTTTTATTCCCTACATTTGCGCGGAGGATTTTTATCAGTGGCTTCCAGTCAAGTATTTTCTCGTGTTTATGATTACTTGGTTGTTGTCTCGTGGTTTTTCTGCTCTGGCTTCGTTGTTAGCGTTTTGTTTGCTCCGATTATTGAAACACTGGTATGGTTTTTACTTTTCCTAGTAGTTTTCTTAACATTCAGAGTTAGTGTAAAAATTATTTGTCTGCTCTTTTCTTTCTCATTTATCATCGGTTTTCATTTTCTATCCACGTTGACTTTACTTTCTGTAAGGGATGCACCGGCGCCAGGCCCCGGCCCTGCCAAAATTTAGCAGAATTTTGTAATTTTTGACATTTTTTGACCAAAATATTGAAATTTCAAGTCAAAAAATATTACAAATTGTTTTCCCACCGATTTGAATGAAAACAACGATAGTAACGTTTGTATATATATATCAGAAATTATTGCAAAATTTGAATTTTCAAAAAATTTTTGAAAATTTATTTGGACCCCCAATTTCTAGGACCCGGCCCGGCCCGGTCGTGGCGACCTCGGTGCATCTCTACTTTATATCATGGGGGAGCTCGGAGAGCCCACTCATAATATTAGCTATAAAGGTCCTTTGAGGATTTGAAAAGTGCTAATTAGGCAAAACTAATTTACGGTAAGGAATTAAGAGCTAATATTTAATGATGAAAAAATGAAATCAAAAATGAACTTTGTAAAAATCTACTTTATCTTTCGGATTTTAATGTTGGGCGTTTTTTCCTCTGTATTCAGCATGATTTTTGCCCATTTTTGCGTAAATGGATTTTCCAACGGCCCATAGGAAAAAATTTTCACTACTATTTTTGAATATCTAAGCAATGGTACTTAGCAAGTTTGTTCTTTTCCGAATTTTGATAGTCAAAAGTAAAAAATAGCGTTTTTGGACACTTTCAAGCTCAAAAATCCGAATCCGACAACTCCAAAAATTTGAAAATAGACTAAAATAGGCCAAAACAGCGTTTTTCGGCCTTTGGGTGGTACCCATTTATAGTAAATCGGGGTCTCTGAACACGATGACCATACTGCCGACACCGTATCTCGCCTGGCTCAACTGGTTCAAAGTTGAACCTGTTCCTGGTTCAAGCTACTGGAGACAGCTGGGAGGTTGATATTTTGCATATAAAGGTTATTGGGCAGGGGGAATTCATTGGTGGTGTTATTTTGGGGAAACATGGTCATATTCCTAGGAGCACTATGCAGAAACGTTCAGGTGCAATATTATTGGCAGGTGGTGCTACACTGTTCAATACGTTCGCTAAAGCAACACAATGCTAACTGAAGCAGTCTCCGCTCTGGCAGCATTGTGGCAGTCTCGGCACCATTCAGCTATTGTACACATATACGTTTACACGTACGTACACTATCTGCACATACATTGTACATACATTTACATACATATACGTATTTAGTATACGGAACACAAATCTATATACACACGTAACTGTACCATGCCAACTATTTCTGAACAGCTACAAAAACAGTAAGGACACTAACATTCAAATAAACTGCTAGGGACTGCACCTATCACTTATATTCTGTCACATTAAAGGGCATACACATATCAAAAATAGTCTGAATAGCTAGCAAATAATATATATAAATAGCATAATAATAATGACTCGCATATATATACACACACATATATATATATATGTATATATATATATATATATATATATATATATAGAATATATACACCTACTTATATTTTGAGGCGTTGCACCCAATTCGTCTGCACCCACCAAACTTAATTTCACAGTGCCGATCCAAATTTTTGCTGTACAGTTAGTGCTCGAATAGTGCTCTCTGGTGCTGATAGTGCTAAACATACTAAACATTTTAAATCTTGTCCTTGACACATTTAACTGTTGACCATCATAGCTCATATCAAGAGTACATAATACATAAGAGTATGACAGCAGGCATACTCTATGTATTATAAGGCTGCTACGTCCGATGCGCGCTATCGGCTGACCCCCCCCAAAAATCAGACCCCCCTTGACCCCGCCCCTATACATGTACGGCGTCCAAATGGGGGATCGGGGTCTATGTTAGTATACTTACATGTTAAGCTTGACGGGGCCCCAATTTGTGTATAGGGTCTAAGCTTGTATGGTTTACACATCTGTGTACAAAATATACAAGCAAGAGCCCGACCCCCCGTTTGGACCCCGTACATGTATAGCGGGCGGGGTGAGGGGGGTCTGATTTATGGGGGGGTCAGCCGATAGCGCACATCGGATGTAGCAAGCAGCCTTATAATACATAGAGTATGCCTGCTGTCATACTCTTATGTATTATGTACTCTTGCTCATATTAATTTTTTCCTGCGACTGCAAGGAGAATTTTTCCTACTTGTTACAATACCTAGGTGCAGTTAGCACCCACCCTTCTGCACCCACCAAGTTAAACTTTATAGTGCTGGGTCTAATTTTTTGTGTGCAGTTAGTGCTCGAATAGTGCTATCTGTTGCTGATAGTGCTGTATAATCGTTCAAAGTTTTGGGTTCAAAACTTTCAATGACTGTGGAGAACGATAGAGAGGGTTTATAGCTTAGCACTATCAGCACCAGAGAGCACTATTCGAGCACTAACTGTACAGCAAAAATTTGGATCGGCACTTTGAAATTAAGTTTGGTGGGTGCAGACGGGTGGGTGCTAACTGCACCGAGCTTGTTACAATTATATAGTGGTATATTATATATATATATATATGCGAGTCATTATTATTATGCTATTATATATTATTTGCTAGCTATTCGACTATTTTGATATGTGTAATGTCCCTTTTAGTGTGACAGAATATAAGCAAGAGTGCATAATTGCACTATATATTAGAAGAAGAGTAAGCCACTAGAGGGCTTCTCTTCTGGGCATTGCGTAACGGTGCTCCGACCACAATACGCGAATGTTCCCCCGTTTGGTGGGGGGGGGTCGACAAGCATACCCCCTCCCGTTAGTAGGGGGCCCCAGGTCCCCCGTTTGGTGGGGGGTATGCAAGAAGGGTCCCCGTTTGGTGGGGGTATTGCGAACCAAGGGGTTCCCCCGTTTGGTGGGGGGGTAGGCAGGAGAAGGGCTCCCCATTTGGGGGGTAGGTCGCCAAGTCAGGGTAGGATTGGCTGAATCTGATTGACTGATGGCGACCCCCCCAAACGGGGACCTCTTTTGCTTACCCCCCCACCAACCGGGGACCCCTTTTGCATACCCCCCCCACAACAAACGGGGACCTCTCTACCCCCCACCAAACGGGGACCTCTCTTTGCTACCCCCCCCCACCAAACGGGGATCCATTTTCAAATAGAACAAAAACTACCGTCATCCTCTGCAATACCCCCCACCAAACGGGGAGGGGGTCTCTGCAATCTGATTGGCTGTTGGCTACAACCCCCACCAAACGGAGGGGGGTATGCTTTGTCGCAGAGAGCTACCCCTCCACCAAACGGGGGAACATTCGCGTATTGTGGTCGGAGCACCGTTACGCAATGCCAAGAAGAGGAGCCCTCTAGTGGCTTACTCTTCTTCTTATATATAGTGCAATTATGCACTCTTGATATAAGTGATAGGTGCAGTCCTGCAGTTATATTTTGAATGTTAGTGTCCTTATCGATTTTTTGTAAGCTGTTCAGAAAATAGTTGGCATGGTACAGTTACGTGTACGCATACAGATTTGTTGCCGTATACTAAATACGTATATGTATGTAAATGTAATGTATGTGCAGATGTGTGTGTATACGTGTGTAAACGTATATATGTGTACAATAGCTAATTGGACAGGACTACAATGCTGCCAGAGCGTAGACAGCTTCAGTTAGCATTGTGTTTTCAGCGCACACGTATTGAGACATGTGTAATTGCACCACCGCATAATAATATCTGGTCTCTACCTTTTGAACGTTTCTGCATAGTGCTCCTAGGAATATGACCATGTTTGTTTACTTAGTAGTTTTGCTGCAGTTGATGTTTTCACTTACCGATTTTATTAGTTTGTTCTTGTTAAAGAAAATTTCGGTATCATTTATTACCTGTTTCTGCACACGCTCGAAATGTCACTTGATATCAGTTATATACATTATTTGGCTTTTGAAAATTTTGTGGGGAGAACTGACTTAATGACTCTTTTAACGATTGATTAGTCCTTTCAAGCTTCAAGATCGTGCCAAGAAAGGAGATAAAAAGCTAATGAAAACTCGGGATCACAAAAACAAAGTGAAACAGCACCGGCGAGGGGTAGATAATAGCAAGAGTACATAATACATAATAGTATGACAGCTGGCATGCTGTACGTATTATAACATCCTCTGCACGCTAACGACTGACCCCCCGCAAATTGGACCCTTCACTTCAAAAACATTTGGCCGCTATGTTTGTGTTCTACTGCTCAAAACAGACACAAAACTCGCACATGTAGTGCTTGTGTTTTCGAGCTTTAGCTCACAAGCATAGAGCTAGTGAGCGTACCCCCGTTTCGACTGGGTACCAATTTGCGGGGGGTCAGTCGTTAGCATGCAGAGGATGTGTCAAAATGATAACACATAGAGTATGCCTGCTGTCATACTCTTTTGTGTTGTGTACTCTTGATAATAGAAAATGTTTGGTTTTATTATTTGATCATAGTTTTTCACTTGCGGAAATGGCAATTGTAAAATACAGAGTGATTGAATTCGTACCGCATTTATTTTTGCGGTTCTGTTGCAGACGTTCCAAGAAGGACGGAGACATATGGATATGGACGAGTCAGATGATGGCAGCTCTAAACCTTGCTGTAGCAAGCAAGTCATTAGATTACTACTATCGCAATAGTGATCTTTGGTAATATTTGTTGTGATCCTTTTTTTAGGATTTTTTGGTCATTCGAGTGTTTTATGTAGTAACACCAAGAGTACATAATAACTAAGAGTGTGACAAGCGTCACGCTCTTAGTTATCAAGCGAAAAACATCATCTGCACAATAACGGCTGGCCCCCCCACAACTGAGTATGTGCACTTCAAATATTTTTGCCCGCTATGCCTACGTTCTAAAGCTCAAAAACACAACTAGTCAGCTGGTTCAATGTGCGTCTGCTGCCAGCTTTAGAACGTAGGCATAGCGGGTAAAAATATTTGAAGTGCACATACTCAGTTGTGGGGGGGTCAGCCGTTATTGTGCAGATGATGTTTTTCGCTTGATAACTAAGAGCGTGACTCTTGTCACACTCTTAGTTATTATGTACTCTTGGTAACACTCAACTTTTAAAAAACGACTTTTTAACACTTTGAGCGCCGTTACTCATATTGGATCACACATTGCTTTGACTTCTATTGAAGTTCCATACACTCGCTAAGTAGTAATTACAGTCAATTTTCTATGTTGGTCCGTCAGGATAGTTTTTAATCAGGTATAAACTAGCAAAAAAGCTAATTTCGATAGATTTGTATTTTTCAGTGTTGTGAGCAATTTAGATTGAATTTTTGATCTAAAATGTTTTTGTTTTCTATAAAAAATGAATAGTAATCATAATTTGTTAATCTAACCCTAATAGTATGTTAAGGTGATTAAGCGTGAGGCAGTTTTTTGGGCATTGGATATGGAAGGCATAGTTATTACGTGCGGGCCAAGTCAGCCATATTGGGTCACACCGTATATAACTCTGGTTTGAGTGTCTATAGTATAGGAAAGATAAAGAAGGATAAAGTGAGGTTTCTTGTCACTGTGTTACATCGTTGAATAGAACAAAGTAACAAAGTAATCATCATAATAGTCTTTGGATTTCCATACCTGTATTAGGAAAGTGTTTCTATAGCTATTCATAATATTTGTTTAGAAAATGAGATTTCCCAATGCAAGATGGCGATTAATCTCGGAAAACACCTGTTCTTGCTGTGTTACTTTATATGAAGAGATGACTAATCAATTACCGACTTTGTGCCAGTCATTTGTTTTGTTTTTGCTGTTGTTTGTTCTATGGCACTAGCTTTACCTTGGAAACCACACGTTGTAATACAGTAAGTGTTTATATGAAGAAGTGAAGACTAGTTGTCTTTATTTGTTGTGCATATTAAGTTGTTCTAGTGCGTACTATTTGTCGTAATGTTCGGTCGTATTGTTATCAATATTTTGCTATTTAAATTAGTCCACGTTTGAAAATGAAATGAAAATCATAGAACGGAATATCTTTGTAATACAAATGTCTTTGTAATACAAATGTCTTTGTAATAGATTTCTTTGTTTTGCTTACCTTGAAAAAGCCAATACCTATTCCCGCTTGAATTGCAACAAGTCAAGAACAAGAACTCAAAAATTTGAAATAACTGCGTTTGTTATTTTTTGCTTGATTAGACGCAAACTTTTCGGTATCGATAGAGGAATGTAGGGGTGGTCAGAAGAATTGAAAAAAGATAAAGTTAAATTAAATTTAAAAAATCTATGAAAGACAATTCTTTGGTTATAAAGCAACTAATTATGTAAACTGAACTGGAATCGGTGGAAATACCAAAAAACACGTTTAACAAACAACACTTGTTACTTTTACTTTTGTTACTTTTACTCGCTAAATTATGTAATTAAATGAAATACTGTGTTCTGGGTGAAAAGGAAAAATTTTGTGTTAGTGCTCTTAACGTTTATCTTGATATGTTTTGTGATGTTTTTACATGGTCAAGTTTTTAACATATGCTGACACCATGCTCTATGTGTTTTTAAAAGGAAAAAGTGTTGTTTAAATTTGTTGTAACATTCTTCGAACAATAAACATTATGCATCCAGGAAGCAATCCATTTTGAAAACCAAATTTCTTTAACGGAAAGGAATACTATGCGATTAATGTTGTTCTTTAGCCATTCTGGTTTTGTTTTTCTTGGGTGGCGGGTGGCTGAAGGGTGGCGCTTTTGCCACCCGTTTTTAACGTGCTAAAGATACAAAGGTGGCGGGTGGCGCCATGTCCCAGGGGTGTTTGAAGAAAAAAGATTTTGTATTGTTTCGATGGAACATTGAAAAACTTAAACTACAATTTCGGGGAACCTAGAGATCATCCATCCAGAGAAAATGGCATAAACAACAAGTGTGAAAATGTCAAAAGCAAATTTCTTCAATGGAATAAATGTAATACTCTGCAATTAATGTTGTTCTTTTGATATTGCGTTTTTGTTTTGTTTGGGTGGCGGGTGGCGGAGCGGGTGGCGCTTTTGCCACCCTGTTTTTACGTGCTAAAGATACAAAGGTGGCGGGTGGCGCCATGCCCTAGGGGTGTGTTAAAAATGTTTTTGTGTTGTTTCAATATAACATTGAATAACTTAGACCACAATTTCGTGGAACAATAGACATCATCGATCCAAAAAAGAGACCAAAAGAAAAAGTGTGAAATTTTCAAAAACACTTCTTAAACGGAAGAAATGTAATACTATGTATTGGATGTTTGTTTCTTTTTAATAAAAAAAAAAAAAAACAAAAAAAATTTTAAAATATAAAAAATACGTAATATTCCGTTTTTGATGTTTTTTTTGTTTTTATTGGGTGGCGGGGGCGCATTTCCACCCTGTTTTTACGTGCTAAAGATACAAAGGTGGCGGGTGGCGCCATGTCCTAGGGGGGTTTGACCAAAAAATGTTTTTGTTTTGTTTCACTAGAACATTAAATATTCTAGACATCGTTTTTCTGGAAAAATCTATATCATCCACCTACTTTAAGGGGCAAAAACGAAAGCGAAAGATATTCAACGAAAAAAGTTATACTACGTAATTAATATTCTTGTTTGGATGATTGGTTTTCTTTTTTTGTTGGTAAAACAAAACAAAAATGAAAACTAAAAACTTCAATGTAAAAATTACGTAAAATTAATGTTCTTCTTTGGATGTATAGTTTTTGGTTTTTTGGGTGGCAGGTGGCGGGTGGCGGAGCGGGTGGCGCTTCTGCCACCCGTTTTAACGTGCTAAAGATACAAAGGTGGCGGGTGGCGCCATGCCCTAGGGGGGTTAGATCAAAAAATGTTGTTTTGTTTCACTAGAACATTGAATGTTCTAGACATCGTTTTTCTGGAAAAATCTACATCATCCACCTAGTTTAAGGGGCAAAAACGAAAGCGAAAGATATTCAACGAAAAAAGTTATACTACGTAATTAATATTCTTGTTTGGATCTTTGGTTTTCTTTTTTGGTGGTAAAACAAAACAAAAATGAAAACTAATAAACTTCAATGTAAAAAATACGTAAAATTAATGTTCTTCTTTGGATGTTTAGTTTTTGTTTTTTTTGGGTGGCGGGTGGCGGAGCGGGTGGCGCTTTTGCCACCCTGTTTTTACGTGCTAAAGATACAAAGGTGGCGGGTGGCGCCATGCCCTAGGGGGGTTTGACCAAAAAATGTTTTTGTTTTGTTTTACTAGAACATTGAATATTCTGGACATCGTTTTTCTGGAAAAATCTACATCATCCACCTAGTTTAAGGAGCAAAAACTAAACCGAAGGATATTCAACGAAAAAGTTATACTACGTAATTAATATTCTTGTTTGGATGTTTGGTTTTCTTTTTTTTGGTGGTAAAACAAAACAAAAATGAAAACTAAAAACTTAAATGTAAAATTACGTAAAATTAATGTTCTTCTTTGGATGTATAGTTTTTGGTTTTTTGGGTGGCGGGTGGCGGGTGGCGGAGCGGGTGGCGCTTTTGCCACCCTGTTTTTACGTGCTAAAGATACAAAGGTGGCGGGTGGCGCCATGCCCTAGGGGGGTTTGACCAAAAAATGTTTTGTTTTGTTTCACTAGAACATTGTATATTCTGTACATCGTTTTTCTGGAAAAATCTGCATCATCCACCTAGTTTAAGGGGCAAAAACGAAAGCAAAAGATATTCAACGAAAAAGTTATACTACGTAATTAATATTCTTGTTTGGATGTTTGGTTTTCTTCTTGGTGGAAAAACAAAAAAGCGATGACTAAAAACTTAAATGTAAAATTACGTAAAATTAATGTTCTTCTTTGGATGTATAGTTTTTGGTTTTTTTGGGTGGCGGGTGGCGGAGCGGGTGGCGCTTTTGCCACCCGTTTTTACACTAAATATAGAAAGGTAGCGGGTGGCCCCATCCCTTGTGGGGGTCTTTGGCAAAATATGTTTTTGTCTAATTGTAATGTAAATTTTTCTATCATTAAAATAAAACAAAAACGTGGACGAAGGTGTTTCTAATTTTGAAAAGACAATTTGTTTAATGGAATTGTAATACTATGCAAATAATATTGCACTTTGGTTATTTCTTTTTGTTGTTTTTAAACAGAGATACTTGTACGGTTACATGTTATGCGAGTTAGAGTATATTGTTATTTTTTAATAAAACGGTTGAGACTAGTTAAGTAGGCTTACATTTAAGTTTTAAGTGTAGACGGAGCGAAATCGCTTAGGGTATTCGATAAAGGGAAATATTTGTTAACGTTTATGATTGAGTACGTAACACTTATGCTTTTCATATAAGAGAAGCAACAGCAACGTTGATGTTAGCAGCAGTTACGATATATTGAAAAGTCGCTATCACCAAAGCAGTCCCCAATGTAATAGCAAAAGAGGCAAAACCAAAAATGCATAGGGGTTTCCTTGCTAAAAACTGGCAACATCAGGAGAAACCCTAACGTGTTTGTTACTAAATGCTGCAAGTAAAAGGGCTCGTCGTTTTTGGGTATCTTACACTTGATAAGAACTCCGTAAAGGTGATATGAAATTAGCGCTATTGCAATTAAAGTTATTTTATCTGTAGTATTGCGAACATCGTCCCTTTGTTGAAGAAATAAAGCATTGCTACACGGAAAAAACATTGCTACACAAAAAAAACTAAAATATTTTGTTTTAGTAACGCGAGATTTGATTTAGAGGGAGAGTACATTGTTACATTATACAACGAATTAAACATTGCTACCCAAACACAATTTTATTTTTAGCTTAGGCATAGATTTCGGGTACCATTTCATAAGGACAAAACAGGGGAAAAGAAAAGTGTTAATTTAATGTTCAGACAGTGAAACAAAGAACAGGGCTGCAACAATGTGGGTTGTTTAGCAGACTAAAGTGGCTTATTTGGTAAGGATAGTGCCTATATTGGTAAAGGTCAGGTAAACATCGGGCAACAGACCCCAGAAGTAAAACCAGTTTATGCTACATAGTGGAAAAAATACAGATCTGCAAATGAAAAAAAACAAAAACAAAGCAAAAATTGTTTATGTAATGTATCGGTTAAAGGTTCGTTGAATTTTCCCCATAGGTTTGTTTGATTTTTTCCTAAACAAAAACATTCCTCTAACATTCCTAAACAACAAAAGTCGAAAACAAAACAACTATGTATCGTTAAAAGGTTCATTGAATTTTAAACATTTTTCAAAACAATAAACTAAACAACAACATTTTTGTTGTGTTAATAAATACATGGTTAGGTATTTCACCAAAAAACGTTCATATTATTCGGTCTCCTGTTTCCTTGTCGTTTGGTGTTATGGTGTTGTGGTCATAAAACAAAAACAAAAACTAAAACATAAACTAAATCTTATATGTTTTTGTAATAATTGCCAGTGTCGCATGAAAAGGAGGGGGGCACAATCGAACCAAGCTTAAGTTTGAATTCGTTCCCAAACCGTAGTGACACGTTTTTGAATAGGCATGTAGCCCTGCCAAAGTCACGCACCCCTCGAAACAAGCTCAAGCTGACAGGTGACGCAGGATGGCTGTAGAATAATACAGGATTATAAATGAAAAGAAAGAAGGATGTCACTACAGCACCTCCAACCCGAAAAATTTGGTCCTGAGTAGAGACCTGCATGGGCCGGCCCGTGAAAAATTTTTCTCGGCCCGCCCGGCCCGGCCCGTGAAAGGTTTCGGTCCGCTCGGCCCGGCCCGTCAAATTTTTCGGCCCGCCCGGCCCGGCCCGCGAAATTTTTCAGTTTTTTCAGAAAGTGCAAAATTTCAAAAAATCACAAAATGTTTTATTAAAATTTAGTTTGAAGTTTCTGTATTGTAGCCGCAAAAATTGCATCAATAGATTGAGAGATTTGACATTAATTTTGAGCACCAACTTTTGCAATTACCAGTTTAAATGGATTGTTCGGAATTTTATCAATTTGAAGTGCTTGTTCCGAATGTTTTGAACCACAGGGTTGTGCTGGACAACATCTGAAATGTTAATTTTTTGGCCAGGCCTTTGCGCGAATCAAGAAATCAGCATAAGCATACTGAATACATATACAGGTGACGTTAAAATTTGAAGGATATCCAGCATTCATTTGACAACTGAATCAACGATATAAACAGAATACACAGTTACACTTATGATATGAAAATACTGAAATTAGTTCCTGAAAAGTAAGAAACGTGATAAAAAAGCACAAAATTCTTTCAAGCTAAACGTTTTAGTTATTTTTCTTCAGTAAAATCTGGCAAAAATGATGGGAGCAGACCGAAAACACGGCCCGTGGCCGGCCCGTGAACTTCGGCCCGCGGCCCGGCCCGGCCCGTGAACTTCGGCCCGCGGCCCGGCCGCGTATTTATAAAATGTACACTTGATTCGCGCAGCAAGAAAGTGTACAGCGATATAGCGCACATTTTCAAAATGTACATGCTATTCGCGCAGCAGGAAAGTGTACAGCGATTTCGCGCATCTCAAGAAAGTGTACACCGTGTTCGCGCAACACTCTAACAATAATTCTGCAAAGGGGCTGTGTGTCGTTTTTCCCACGTTATGCAAAGGTGTGCATATGTAAAGTGTGTCTGCGCTATTTACTTTACTGGAACAAAAAGGATAACCCATATATATGTGTTGTGTACGTCAGAGATGGAACCGGGTCACCGGGCCACCGGGTCAGTTCGGGTCACATTTTGGACCGGGTCACCGGGTCACCGGGTCAACAGCTTCGACCCGGTCTTGACCCGGTTTTCTGAATTTACCACAAATTTTAGACATTTTTGACTTACCAAGCTAAACGTTTAGCCTAAATGTTTGTTCGACGCGCAGTATTAATTTGCTTTTTTCTTATATTTCGCAGCACTTTCGCAGCTTGAGGTTATTTTGTAACGGATTAAGGTTGGAATGGTCAACCTTTCCGTTGTTGGTGATATTTCTAGGCTAGCTACCTGACTGGCTTAGTATATCATCATCAAAAAGGGGCTGGGTTAATTTCGCAAGTCACGTAGCTCCCCCAACGTGTACGTTTGGGATTGGGTGGGTTCCCCCCTTGCTATACGGGGAGCTACGTGATTGGGGGCAAATTCTCACTAGGGGGCGCTCGTGGGAGGGTTCAACCCAACACTCGCTTCCCCCCTTCAGTCTTGTTACTTCTGCTATTGTAAACACTCGTGCAACTCCTCTATTCTCTCTCTCCCCCAATCCATTGTATATTTTTGCCCCTGCTCTCCCCAGAGCAGATTCTGGTACGTTGGCCTTATTGGCCTGTTCTACTGTAAGTTACTTTATTTGTGTGACTGCTTTGTATAACTGAGGGCCCGGCCCATAACTGTACTTTATTATCTAATATAATAATATTTGTTGTTCCTTTTCTATTAAAGTGTTGTTACTATTTAATTAGGATGAGTCTACTGAGCTCCTGCTAGGTAGGTAGTTTCTGTCTGAATCTATTTAGTGAGAGTGAAGAGGCATCTTTTCACTTAAGGCAGGTAATTACCCGGTTTACATCTGGCGAGGCTGTCCCGACCGTCTCCTGTAGTCGGTTCGTTATCTATTTGTGTACGGTCTCCGCATCCGTCAGGTTTCGGGTGTGGTAACGGTGCTTGTACGTAGATTCCGGTACTTGCCCCGCTACAATTTGAATCTGTCTGTCTCTCGCAGAGTATATTGTTTAGCTTTATTAGTTTCATGATATAAATCTATATAGAACTATATATACGGTTAGTTGATTAATATTTTTGCACCAAGGTAAATGTTGAAGATATATACGTGAACAGCTTACGCAATACAAAATGAAAACCAAATTTTTAAAGTATTTCGTGTTTTTGGTCAAGTACTCGTATTAGACCCCGCAAAATTTCGCATACGGATAAATTATTGATTTTGCCAACTCATTTCTGCATTAATTTAGATAATGCTACAGTCTTATCAAATACTTTTCAAAAATCCGAGAACAAACATATGTCACAGTTATTCTTTTCCCTGTGGTGATGGCACAAGGAAGCCACAAATTTAGCGTTTTTAGGCAAAATCAAAAAGTTTTTGCAGATTTTTGAATTTTCTGAAAAACCGGGTCACCGGGTCAACGGGTCAAGTCTAAGTCACCCGGTTCCATCACTGGTGTACGTATAAAGAATTATGTTTTTATTCCACTGCAAATTTTTATTTTGCCAACTGACGTTGCTTCTAGGAAAATGGTATATAATAAGTAGTGAACATGAACTCCACGAAAAACTAAGATTTTGCAGACCAAAAATCTTAATGCCCGTGCAATGTTGGTCGGTTACGGTTGGCTTACCTGGTGGATAATATTGAGCCTGGCTGCTCGTAAAAGTTTCTCAACAAACTTAAAATTATATAACCGCTCAGTTTCCAAGCTCAAAATATATGAATAAGCAAAGTCCAAGTTGCGCATACATTTTAGCCAATTTTTAGATAAACCAATATTTGGGTGCCCCAATTTTTCCATGACAAAGAGTGATTTCATGATAACTTAAAAGGTTTCAGCTATTCATAGAGGTTTAAAAATCTTGATCAAAGCAGCGTGCCGCCTATAAGTTAATTGGGTCTATAGGTGTAATTTTAACCTATAACCTGTAATTTTAATACTATAACAGTATTAGGTTAATGTTATAGGTAGCGAAAGTGTGACTGGATTAGCGATTAATCTCTGATTCGTCTGAAAACTATAAAATGAGGCAGATTTATTTGATCTTCAAATTTTAAAACTTCTAAAATGCAGGAAGTATCAAATGTTGGTGCATGACAAAGATGTTCAGTTGCATCGGTTCTATCGGAGAAAAAATGTTTAGAAAATTTTAAAAATTTAATATAAAAATTTGAAATTTTTGGATTTTTTTAAGTTTTGGAGTTTCAGATAATTTATGGCGTAAGTGTCACCACATTAGTTTTTTTTAAATTTTTGTTTAAATTTTTTCTTTTTGATTATATATATTTGGTTAAAATGACTGAAGGCGTTTGTGGACTTTTAGTTCTCTGTGTTTATAGACAAAATCCTATGCTGTAGCAAGACCTGAACTAAAAATTTGGCAATATTTTGCAATTTTATTGACGCCATGGAAAAACTTCAAGTTGACCAAAATAGAAATAAATTCAGAATAATTAAGCACTATTTTGACAAGGTAAATCTTGAAATTTTGTCCAGTATTAAAATAGATACAACGATTTAAAATTGCATCTCAGTAAACATCATGAAATGCAAATCGTTGTTGTCTCTCCCTTATAACAGTTGTACATGCCAAAAAATCTTGTATACAGTACTTATGGCTTGACATGTGGTTTTTAGCATGTAAATATTCCCGCGTCTATATACATAGCTCCAAGAGTGTTTAAAATGAAATTCACATATACATATGTAAGTGTTGCGCGAACACGGTGTACACTTTCTTAGGATGCGCGAAATCGTTGTACACTTTCCTGCTGCGCGAATAGCATGTACATTTTGAAAAAGTGCGCGACATCGCTGTACACTTTCTTGCTGCGCGAATCAAGTGTACTTTTTATAAATACGCGTCCCGGCCCGGCCCGTGAACTTTAGCCGTCGGCCCGCTCGGCCCGGCCCGCGGGCCGGGCCGGGCCGCGGGCCGTAATGCAGGCCTCTAGTCCTGAGGTGGGGATCGAACCCACATCCTTTCTCTATCTAGTCCCACTTCAACCCAATTCTGAAGCTTCATCGAGGTAGTTTTCTTCTTGGCCAACAGTGGACAGTAGACAGTGGGCCAAAAATTTGAGTGCGGGCTGCGGGGCGGGTGTGGGCCACAAATTTCTGCCCTCGCTCAACTCTGGTTTGTGTTACATTGCGTCTGTCCTGCTGTGATTTAATTCCCTCGACTTCTCTATTACACTAGCCCCTCGTCTGCGTAGAATTTTGTTTGCTATCTTCTTCTGATATGTATTTTGTTAATACGACACTGCATGGGATCAGGATATGGTTACTCCAGACGTCGCCTGGGCTCGCAGCGTACGGATATGTTTTCTGGTAGGTTCACTGGTGCTTATGTTAGTACAGTTAAAGGAAGACATTGAGCGTTATGCCTCGGAGAAGAAGAACCGGATGTGTCGCTTCCGATCATATCAGTCTGTTCCTATCGGAGGGAAAATACAGCGTCGGTGACTGTGACAACCTAGGCCTGAGCTGTTTCAACGACTGATCATTAGCCTAAAATTTGGAGGATCTGTTTGGTTTGTTAGCTGTGTTCCATTCGTGATTCTATTACATTATGTACCTAGATGATACTGTGCAAAAAAGGCTTAGGCTGTCTGTGCGGCCCACTGGAGACAGTGTTGGCATGGTGCCAGCAAATTAGAGGTCGGGGAGGGGTAAAAAGGTTACCATTGTAAAGTACTCGAGTAGTATCTCGATTCACCGCAATTACCATTGGTTGGTATCATACCATACATTTGGTTCGAATTCGAAGCTTCACGCAAGTACCATACATTTGGTTCGAATTCGAAACTTCAATTTGTTGCACTATGCAATAGTTACTATATCTTATATGTTACAATAGTTAGTTATAGCATATTATAATAGTATAAGCGGTTAAATGATCGTCGAAGTTCTTTGGATAGATGGTTCGACCTCCTGGGTATACTATACGTAAATTAACAAAATTGACTGCGGTATGCAATGAGTAGAGACCATGCTACAACTATCGGTTCAGGCCAACAGGAAATAGGACATCGTCGGAGAGAGTTGTTTAATTATTCTTTAAATATAAACTTTCGCATAAATCGATAAAGTGCAGAGTAAGATGAGTATCTCGATGGAAACGTTCTATCCATTAATGCTTATCAAAAAGCTTGCTTAAAATTAAGCAATTAAATTAATTAAAGAACAAAAAGGATAAATAGTATCCTTTTAACTAGTAGTTTTTCAAAACTTAACGGAAGTTCAAATTGAAGCAATCATTCAACAAACTAGGGGAGAAATGATATCAACAATTTTAGTGTGTTTTTATTTAATTAATAGGAGAGATTGTTAAATTAATCTATATTTGGCTTTCTTGATTTCAAGTCTATGTCTCGGTGTGCTCTGTCGATGACTCCGCTGTTTTTGGCCAAAAATGTAGATGCTTTCATTGAAAACACCTGCAGATCTTTTGCTTAGAGAAGTGTCTCTTATGTTTTGTAAATTTGCTTTTAGGAAAATTTAATTCTAAATTGTTTGCTATAATTTAAATTATTACACGCAATCTTGCCACCAAATGAACATCGCTGTCATTGTCATTAGTCTATGATTTTTTAGTTTCCGAAGCCTAGCCGGCTGACATGTATGCGATTATGCCTGAATTACCGAGTGCTATAAATAATTGATCTGTTTACGATTGGTCGTGGTTGTTTTGTTTTTTAAGGTGGGCAATCACTCTCGTTAGGGAGAGACAATTTTAGCCTGAAGCATGCATAGAACCACGAAACGTTTATTTCTAACGAAGCTAATCAAACTGTGCGTGGAACCATAGAACAAAAGTAATCCGATCAAGCTCAAATGCAAGCAAATGACCAAAAGTATGTAGGTCAATATATCATATACATCGAATGTATGCATGCGAACAACAAAAGGCATAAATCACTACAAAGTATTTCTTGCAATTTCTTTCAGTCCAGAATTTTCAGACTACAACCTGAGGAATAGTCATACCAGTAATCCGAAAACGTATGGTAACACAACGCTTACATAAGAACGACGGTTGTTAGTCTAACAATAGGTGGTTGTTCGGGTGCTCAGTTAAAGTTTAAGCCATATGTTTTAACCTCAGATGTGACATGTTGCAGCGAGTTGGCCGTCTCGAGCGACCTGAAGCCCCGGACCCTGAGACCAGCTGTCTGATTCAGGACTGTAAATGAAAACATCATTTTTCGTTAACCCAGGGGCTCCGGCCTCTCCACCAGTTGCATAAATCTTTCCTTCAGCTACAGTCACAGCATGTAAGTAGCGTGGTTCAGGCATGGCCTCAATGGACGTCCACGTGTCCTTATCCGAATGATAGACATAGGCTGAAGTCAAATCACTGTCATAAGTAATTCCGCCAATGCAATAGACTAGTCCATTCAAGGCAATAATTCTTTCAGCACCTTGCATATTTGGAATTGATGTGATCGATTGCCACTGATCATGGCCAATGTCGTACTTCCTACATCTTGAACCTCCTTTAAAAAGCAAAAGTGAATTTGTAACAATGGAATTGTACCATTACTTAACAGATATTTTCAGCTTAAGACGACAGAGCATTGACGTGGTCAAACTTAAAGTTTAAACTTTTAGAACAATGAAATAAGAAATTGTTTTGTTAAGCGGTCAGATCAGTTCCAATTGTGTCTACTAAGTTTCACTTAAGTTTAATTTTAATGTAGTTTAATTTAATTAAATTGAAACTAAGTTTCATTTTCTTATCCATGACTCGTACAAAATTTTCAGTTCAGTAAACGTGATAGCTCGACTTAACAACAACAACGTAAGGACGAGTATTAATTTTTTGTGTGAACAATGCTTATAAAGTTTTAAATGTGTTAGAAAACGAATGTAATCTGCTACTGTAATAACAGTTAAAGGATGGGGCTACTAACATCGACTTGCCCCGACTTTTTAGACTTTTTGGGAACTGATCTTCAAAGTTTATAAATTTTTGGACAACGAAAAAATTTTAATTCTGGTGCAAGCTATATTACTGTAATTTGGCACAGTGTAGATGTACTCATTTGTGACAAATGGCAAAAACTTCTGCTGTCTACCGAAGTTTTTATGTCAACTTGAATCTGCAAAAATTTCCATCTCGACATTCTTAGGATGTCGGAACCCGTGTAGAAGCTTCCCGCAGCCGTAGAAGTCGCAAACGCTTCCTAATTTCCAACCATTTAATCTTCAACCAGGCTGATTTCAAATATGTCAATAAATTTTCTATTTCAAAAAAATTATTTTTTGATATTGGGGGCCACCATTGCCCCAAAATGGCAATCTTGGCAATTCTTTAAGATTCAAGTTGACACAAAGTTTTCTCAGGCAGCAGAATTTCATACCATTTGGCACAAATGGGTACATCTATAGAGCCTGTGTTTTTGCATAATGACAGCCTTATAGCACACACCAGAATTAAAGCTTTCTTTTCGTTATCCAAAATTTACATTTTTGGCAAAGCTTCAAATTTGAAGATCAATTCCCTTAGACGCAGAAAAGATACAGACATCAAGTATGTTTCTGCAGATGGAGGTACATTTGCCAAATTATGATGCCAAATGGCACCTTGAAACTGATGAATAGCAGTCCGCAGAAATCTTTAACCAATTACATATGGTGATAGTTGTGAAAAATGGGGGGTTGGGCAAATCAATGCCTTGGCTGCACACGGCTGGAGGGCAGCTAAGATCTCAGCACCCGGGAGTGTTTCGATAACACCCATGCTCTACATATATGCCAAAACGTAAGCCAATCGGGCAAAGTCGGGGCAGAACTTTAGTAGCCCCCTACTTAAGTCAAATTGAAGTTTGCTCATAATAATATTTTTATACTGCTCTGAATTAGGAACTTATGTTAACTTGGCTAGAGGCAGTTCACTGTAGGAAACAAGGCTTCACAACACCTTCCAATCCAATGTAGCACGTGGTTCGCAAGAACGTTCAGATGTCCTTGTGCTACAGTTAACCAGGATATGGTGTGAATGTAAGGATAACCGAGAAGCCCTTTTTGAAGGCTTTGATTTTTTGCTGAAGCTCATCTGGCCTCACAATGGAAATGACACCTTTGACATAGGGCCCAATATAGAACACAGGGAAATGTGGGAGCTGCAGATTTTCAGTGTGCATGCAAAGTAAAGAATTTTCTCGAACAAGTATCGAACCTGGGCCCTACCAACTTGCAGTCAGATGAGCTGTCAGCTACATCAGCTGAACTTCTATATTAGGATTATCAAACTTTCCTATGCCTGCTTTGCTTTGCTGATTCACAGTCCATTGTTCACAGCAAAATTAAAAACAAACTAATAACACTCACCGCATGCATAAATGGTACTATCAATAATAGTCGCAGAAATGCTTCCAAACAGTCCACTACTGGCTAGCTCCGACCATGAATCCTCGTGTATGTCATAAAGCAAGGTGTGGTCGTCATCGATCACAAAAATTTTCTCATCTTTATAGGCAGCGGAAAAATCGGTGACTGCAACCGGCATTGGGGAAGTCAGGTTCCACTGCTGTGTGCCAAAGTCAAATACCTAAAGTTGAAATGACGGTTACAGACATGACCGAAACAAGGTTCGCTTTGTCTCCTCTCCGTGTTAGGTGTTATATTTGCACGTCTGTGGCGTTACCCTAAATAAGCTTAATCTGGCTGAAGTCTCTCACAATGTCCCTTTATGGACATTCAATCCTTTAATCGGAAGACTTTCAAACTTTTGTGTGGTGTTAGTTAATTTATTGCAAATTTTTAGCTTCAAAGCAAACTATCGTTTAGGGGGTTTCTGAAGTTTGACCACACTACTTCGTACTTTAGCTTAACAGGTTTACTTCTTACTTTCTTATTTACATCTTGCCATTTACATACTTTAAGGTGAATATGCAGATTTAATACAATATGTTAGCCCTTTCCAACTCTCAGCCTAGCGAAAGTTATAGCGTTTCAAAAAATCACCACAAAAGCACTGCACAAAAGGATACCACCACCTTAAGTCTCCCTCAATCATCACCCAGAATGCTAAAGGTTGGCGCTGTAAGGAGTGTGTCCGTGTATGGCAGGTTCGACATATGCAGACTTTTGCTGTTCATAGATTGTGTATCGTGAGCACCCTGACCTGAGACACATTCCCAACATCCTGAAGGATGAGAAGTTTTGAAATACGTATGGGCTGGTGGTAGGGCGTGGGAAAAACCTGAACTGTCGGCGTTTCTACAACGTTGAAAGAGAGTAGCTCAAATGATCAATCTGTGTAGATCTGTTCCACCTAGTTCGGACTATGTAGTCACGGGTGATGTGCTGCCGAATAAACGTTATCAAATTTGTTTAATTATTTCTCCAGACTCTGACAGGGAAGAGCCAAATTTTGCACCAAATAGCGAACAAAACCTTACTCTGGGAAATAGAGAGGGGTTCTCAATTAGCAAGGTACCAGCAGTGATTCGATTGCCAATTCAGAAAACTCAAACATATGTGCGGGCTATTATGTTGAGCACGATGCTCAGAGACGTATAAAGGGCATAAATTGGAACTCTGCACAGAGACCGCACATTTGCAATGAGTCATCATAAATCTAACACCGTAATCATATAAAAAAAGACAACCAAGAAAAATAATGGCTTGCACCTGAATAAATCGCTACAGCTCGGACCATAAACACTATGGAAAGAACTGAAGAATATTCCGACATATCAAAGAATCCTCACAAAAATTGTAGCGTGCTAACCACTCAAGCGATGTACTGACCTCAACCGAAGTTTGCCATTTCCCGCCATAGTTATCTTGTCCTCCAATTGCATAGACCTTTCTACCAACGCAAACGCCAGCCCCATACACCCTTGCATTGATCATCGATGGAATATAGTGCCAGGAATTTGCTGTATCCAACTTTAATACTTCTGCAGATGATGAGTCAATGGATAGACTTCCATCACCTCCAGCAACCACAATGACAGACTGCGCCTGAAGTATATTAGCATAAAACGTTTTTCTGACGAGTTTATAGGTATGTGCAGACAAGTTAATCTCAATAACTGATTTTGCAATTACATTAAGCTATCCAAGCCAGTACAAAATCAAAGAAAGACACTCTAATTTTGTGATACCGATGTCCTAAGGATGGTGACGGTCTAAGTGCGCCTAATTAAATGAATGAATGAATGAATGAAAAATTGCACACAACCAAGCGACCAAAAAGGCGTCTATGGGCTAGAGACCTTCACGGGCCTGCAGTTTCAGGCCCGGCCCGTTAAAATTTCTGCTCGGCCCGGCCCGGCCGCGTATTTAGAAAGTGTACGTGTGTGTCGCGCAATGAAAAAGTGTACGTGAGCCACGCGCACATATTCAAAACGTACGTGCATGTGGCGCAATGAGAAAGTGTACGTGAGCCACGCGCATTTCTGGAAAATGTACGTGCGCGTCGCCCAGTGTTACAGCAGTGGCCCTTTCTCACAATGTTAGCAAAAAAGCCTATATAAATACCTATGTATTTATATGACATTTATTATATATCTAGTCCAGAATACTCTCTTCATTTTGTCTATTGTTCATTTTTACTATATGGAATGGCGATTAGGATTAGTTTAACTGAATTGCTCATTGCTCATACATAGAGAAACTATTTTTTAATTTTATTAAAGTGTCGATAATTCGTATTTATATTAAAGCTAAAATTGAAAAAAATTAGATTTCGGTAACAGTTTTAAATTGCTAAATTCTAGAAATGGACAAGCAAATTTTGATCAAATTTCGGCGTTTTTCGATTTCTAAGGGAGGGACCAAGACGAACCGAATTCATTTTCAGTTTTTAAAATTAAATTCAAATTTTTCCGAGAATTCGGTTTTTAAAATTAAATTCAAATTTTTCCGAATTCTAAAAATTAGCCAGAGATTTTGCTCATTTCTACAAATGAACAAGACACTCGCCTATTTCCAAAAATGAGCAAAAATTTCGGGAATTAGGCACGACTTATAGAGAATGAATTTCAAATTCGTATTCTGTAATCCAGAAACCCTCTATATTCAACCATCTATTCAACAAAATAATTGGAGAAAAAGTTTTTGCGTTCGCCTTGGTCTTCCCTAATACAAATTTAAAAATGTCAGATTTGGTAAAATCCAAGGATTTTGTAATATTTCAATTCAGCTTCAGACACGATTATTATTATATGCACCATAAAATTATTAAACATATTTTATCAGTTAATTATTAATAATTAATTAATTATAATAATTAATTGTAACAAATTTCCCAATATACAGTAATGCATGCCTACCACCCAATTTCTGCAATAATCCTTAAAATCACTTCTTATTTCTGCAGTAATCTATGCTTACAACACTGAAATAATTCAAAGTGATCCATCCATTATAAGAACAGTAATTTATTGCAGCACTCCTGATAAAAACAATAATAATAGACCCCCATTAAGGGGAGGCTGACCACTCTGAAAATTTTTTATATCAATTTTTATATCACAGCTTTCGCTCATTTTCACACATAGTTTAGCCTCATATGTCATGCACTTCAAGCTTAAATTTTGAGTCGCGCAGGTTAGGAGCTGTTAATTCAGTACACTTGAAGAACGCTGGTGCAGCAGCAAACTGAAGCGAGTTTGCGCATATTAATTTTAAAAATTTGGCTTATTTTCAAGTGGTTTCAAACTGATTGATTATGATCAGAATATTTGGTAACAGGTTTTACGGCAAAACAGGACCCCTGGCGCTGACACCACTGATGTGTTGAAGAATTTAGCAGTGTTTAACTTAAAATCGAGAGTTTCGATTGATATAAATTATGGCATATTTTGATAAATTTGAAAATCCCTGTTTTGTGAAATGGGTCTGAGACTCCAGATTGGAGTACTGAGAGCAACTTGACAGTGCTATTGGGTTTCGTTGTTCTTTATGCATAAAATTGTTTCCGCACTGACAATCCACGTGTTGAAATACAAAAGAGGGCATTTTGAACCATACTCTTATCGTAATTTAGCCAAATTTTCGAAAAAACGTATCTACTGAATTTTCACTATTTTCACATTAGATTAGATTAGTTTAGATTAGAATTAGATTTTTTGAAAAACGCCTATTGTCACATTGTAGAATACGAGAATTATATTTTCCTAATTCAGAGCACTTAGCAGCCAGTTAGTTTAATAGAGTCATCAACCATCGGATGTTCCATGTAAATTTCCTTTAAAATCCAGCAATATTACAAGAGACAGCTTGGTTTGTATCTACTCAATCGCTAACGAAACAAATGAAAAATGACATACGTAGTACTGTTTTCGAAAAATCTAATTCATTTTAGTTATATGATGTCAAAATACTTGTAAAAGAATAGCAAATTAAACAACTATATATATATATATATATATATATGCAGAAGGGCACACTTTATATAGCATTTCGTGCGCAATATGTTGATGCTGATTACATTGAGCGACGCGCACGTACACTTTCTAGAAATGCGCGTGGCTCACGTACACTGTCTCATTGCGCGACATGCACGTACATTTTGAAAATGTGCGCGTGGGTCACGTACACTTTCTCATTGCGCGACACGCACGTACACTTTCTAAATACGCGGCCCGGCCCGGCCCGTTTCAAAAATTTTGGACCTCGGCCCGGCCCGGCCCGGCCCGCTCCAACTCAGACCCGGCCCGGCCCGGCCGTAAGGTGAAAGGTTAGGCCCGGCCTGGCCCGGGCCCGTTTTACTAATTTTTTGCCGTTGCCCAAAACAAAGAATTTTTCGTTTTTCGGAACTTATCCGTGTTTAACCATTTTAAGCGATTCCTCAGGCTCATATTTTTATTGAGTATGTGCAGTCCTCTGTTCGATTCTTTGTGCTTAATAGGGAACAGGTCACTGCTCAGCTCGTCGATTCAACGAAAACACGAAATATACTATAAATTAGGAAGAAAGCATACATACAAAATATTAAAATAAATAAAACTGCTTTTAGGATGATAATGTACAATTTAGAGATAGTATATAAACACAAGTACACTAACGAAGTCCGGCAGTACTCTTCTAAAAAGCTACGAAATTCAAGAAAAATAGAAATATAATTCCACTGACTATAGAAAATTTATTTTAGAAATTAATATAATTTCTAATAAAAATTGACAAAATTGAAAACAAGACAAAACATTTAACTGAAAACACCAGGCCCGGCTTCGACTACAATTAAAAAGGCTTCGACCAAAAGGCAAAAGACTGCAGTCAAGTTTTGCGTCACTCTAGAGGTCTTCCTCTGGTGCCAGGTGCCCAGGTGCTCAGTTGCAATGTTACCGCTTCTGACACAACACAGTTCTTCATGCAATTCAGTAGTGGTGCGTTGCAACTACAATAGAGCAAGACAGCTAGAGAAAACTTACTCCTGGCGTCACAGTAGAAGTGATTGGCTGACTTGTTGATCTTTCCTGAAAAACATGAAAAGTTGAAACAAATGAAACTTTACTTCTATGATGGCTAATGACAGACGTGGGACTCCGAAACCAAGTCTTTGTCCAGTGCTGAGGCTGCTTGATCCAGAAAGAGCAAGCAAAACTATGCACGAGTCACAAATATTTAGCATTGAGGCACTCGTGGACGTGGTTGGACTAAAAAAATTATTTTTATTGGTTCGCCAAAAAACTCCTTTTGAACTAAGTTTTGAGTTATTAGTTTTTTCTGCCAGCTGATTTCCCTTCAAGAGTACACCATGAATCACTCTGGAATTTAATGAACCCTGAAGATAAACGGATTTTTAATGAACAAAATTGAACAAAAGTTTTTCGCGGAGAAAACATAATGCTGTAGGTTTCTTTTAGCTGTAGCTTCTGTGGCGCATTCACAAGTATATAAGTTATCAAATCATTGTCGTTTAGATACAGCAAATTTATTACTGGATGTAATTGGTTTCCTGTATTTACGAGCTATATAAACGTTTCCAAGAAAATTTAAAAAACACAGCTATCCAGAAACATACAACATTTGTTTTTTATGCGCAAAACAGTATTCTAATTCTATTTTGAAAAATTGGACAACTTGAACTAACCTTTCTGGAATAAAGACATCCCACTTTAGGTGAGCGGAAGCAGTCGAGACTTAGTAGTCATTACGTGCACAAAAATTAAACTTTTTCAAGCATTTGGTATAATTTAAAGCTGCGCCAAGAAAAGCGCATGGTTATTCTTATGCTCAATTTGAAAAGTAACAAATTTAGAGACAAATTATAGCGTATTGCTGGGATAACCATCTTTTACTTCTCAGCACTATTTATGTTAGGTAAGCAGGAAATTTCATGCTTCAAGCAAATTCGTATTTTACATTAGTAATTCTAACTAAAATTCAGCTCTGTTTTATCAATTTGTTATATTCTAAACAGTGATTCATGAAGAGTATTCTTGAAATTCTTGAAATTCATAAATTCTAAAGAGTATTCTTGAAGGGTTATCAGCTGGCAGAAAATGAACTAATAACTCATAGTTCGTCAGGCGTTTTTTGGCGAACCAATAAAAAAGTAAATTTTCTAGTCTAACTCCGCCTGATTCAAACCTAAATATTTATGACTCGTGCATTGTTTTGCTTGCTTTTCTGAATCAAACAGACTCAGCACTGATCAAAGTCTTGGTTCACTATTTTGAGATGCACATAATGGCAGACCACAAACACACTTAGCACTGCTTCCTGCATCGAATTCTGTTAAATGTTGGTGTAAATCTAGTACTTTGTGTTGCTTGACGTTTATGTCTTAGCACGACATGAAGTTACAAATAGGACTAAGAAATCAGAAAGAGAATTTGTTTTTCTTTTTTTGAATAACATTTCATTTTGATTTCTAAGGCCCCCCTTCTTTAAAGATTAAAATGGTGGGACTAAAAATCAGCCAGATTAAAATTCTGACAGCTGTTTCTTTAATGCTGGGTTAAACAAAAGAAAATTAACTCGTTTAATCCGAACATTTTTAATCTGAGGATTAAAGGAGATAATTTTAACCCGTTTAATCCGAACATTTTTAATCCGACGACTAAACGAGTCAATTTGCATCCGTTAAAGAAACAGTGATCAAATATTCCAATCCGCCAACATTTAAGTCGTTTAATCCACGTAGTCGCACGAGGATTGAAAACTAGCTGTAAACTGGTTGGTTGAAAGTTTATTAAAGGGATTAAAATTGATCTTGAAAGAAACAGCGATTCATCAGGTCCAGACTAACACGGGGGATAGGGAGGTCCAATCCCCCCCAACCAGCACAAGGTACAAGCCCTACCGCCAGCAGGGGCAAGCGGTAAGGAAAACTTGGGCAAGTAGAAATGACCGGAAAAATAGGTTTTCACACCAAAATTCCGAAAAATTTCCGGCTTCAGTTTTTTTACTGATTTCCTAATTTTTACAAAAAAACTCAAGGATTTTGAAATTTTTCTAAAATAGATAACTTTTTCAAATTCTTTAAAAATTGTGAATTTATATTGCTATTAGCGTTAATTTATGCTTATGGTACTAGCCTCCCTTCGAAAATTTTGGTTCAAGGTACAAGCCCCCTCAGAATTTCCTTGGGACAAGCCCCCTCTAGGATCCGACCCTATGTTAATGTGTGATCAGGTCGGACTAAAATTAACTCGTTGATTTTTTTAATCCGAAGTGGGAATAAGGAAACAAGAATAGATTAAAATTTTAATCTTTGGTGTATTCAAGAAATAGGATTAAATTTAATCCGTTTAACTCGTTTAATTCGCTGGACTAAATTGTAATCTGTTTAATCCGAGGTTGCTGTTTCTTTATACTTTAATCTGTTTAATCTTTGAAGAAATATGCCCCTAATTTCCCCTCGCATCAATAAATGGCGTTGTTGGAGAAAATAAATGTGTGGCTTTAACATTATTCCGGCCAAGAAGATTTTATTGCCTCCAATATTACGACTCTCTCAAGTTTAGGTGGGCAGACGACTTATGTTAATATGTAACCACACCCAATAGGTAACATGCACCCCTACCGTAATTGTAGGATTTTAATTCACCATTTTTTGGATTTTAATTTGGGATTCTGCGATTCTGCAATTAACAGAACATGCTTCATTCTCCTTAGTGCTATGTTTTATTTTTAACAAATCTTGTACGCTTTCAGTATTTACAATTAGCTGTCGTCTTTCTACATTGTTTATGGAACGATGTTTGGCGTCCTTGGCAAAGCACCACAGTGTAAGGAAAATTTTGAAGAGACTCAAAGAAAGTACATGCTGGCTGGCGCACAAATCCTCAAGTTGAGTTTGACGCGTGGCTCAACCCAATTTGGGATCGCAGAAACTTTTCCCAATGACTTCTGGCAAACATGACGGTTTTAGTCGGCCAACCTGCAGCAAAGTTTAAAATTTTGCTAGTTGTGTTTAGTATATGGTATGTACATTGCTAGTAGCTTTCCTTCATTTTTCCCGTCTAGTCTTTCGATGCTAAGTTTAACTTACAGTCGGTGTTTCGGTAGGAGTGCACGGCTGATGAGTTGATACATCCTGAAACAATAATCTAACAATGGAAGATTTACAGTTGGGAAATCGAATTTGGTGCTATGATATCTGAAGGCGGGACGCGTATTTCTAATCTGTGTAACTGGAATACGCATTCTAAAATGTGTAGCGTAAATACGCAAGCGCATAGAAAGTGTGTACTTGGAATACGCACGCATCATACTTTTTAGTGTTCCATTACATGCTATTATTATGGTTCATATAAATATATACCCATTTTGTTTGGTATTATATGCTGCATATAAACACGTTATGAACCTTCTAGTGGAGAAATTTGAAAAAGTAACTGCACGGCAGTGCTAATTGGCAAAGGGAGCTTAGCATAATGATGCTAATTTTTTAGAAAAATACTTATTTTGGAAAGGAAGAAAAATCCCATGTGAATGCATTGGAACGCGTTTTAAAAAAGCAACATTAGAAAAGTTAGCAAAACTTTAAAATCTGTATTAGTATTACTAGTATAGTCGTCTGCGGTTATCAAAACCACATGATATACTTTCAGCTTTCAGCAAATTTTTCTTTCCTCTGAAATCTTAACGTTTTAAGTTTTTTAAACATTCAAAAAATTCAAAAATTTTCACAAAACAATCCAAATGTTTTAGAATGCCTTAAATTTTAAAATTTGGGCTAAATGTAAAAGAACTGGATTAGCCTAAACTGAAAATTCGGTCATAAATTGAGACTGATAGTATAAAATTCACGTATACAACAAAATATTATAAACTTTAAACTTCCGAATCTTTTTAACAATAATAAATAAATTTGCACATGTTCAGCAAAATATTAAATATTTGTATATATTTGTATATAGCTAACAAAACCAACTAAATTAAGTAAACAATGTCGCCCCTCTCCCAAATTTTTAAGTAAACTATAGCTTTGTTATCTTTGTCAAAATTACTTTTCTCAAAATTTGACAAATTAGCCCAAATTCTGAATGATTGCATGCCAAAACATTTGGATTGATTGGTGAAAAATTTTGGATTTTTTGAATTTTTAAAAAACTTTAAATCTTGAAAGATAAAATCTGCTGAAGGTTTTGCATATCTTGTTTCGATGACCACTGCAGAATATAAGACTATGATGTGCGTTTTAACTTTCTTACTACCTTACAGATTACACCTAAAACATAGGATTTTTTTAGTTTATGCTGAGCTAACCAAGAGCTGACTTGAAAAATGAACTTCAGGTTCGTGTTTTTCGGCGTAGACAGACAACCCCTAAGTACAGTTTCTGCAAAATCAGAAATAGAATACTTCTGAGTAACGTTGGTTTTCCATGAAAACACAGAAATTTAAACTAAGAAAAACTTTCGAATTTTTCTTTTTTTTGTTGATTTCTTATTTTTAAATGTGTTCCAATGCATTCATATAGTATTTAACCAAAATAAGTATTTTTTTAAATTAGCGTCATTGTCATTATACTAACCTCACTTTGCCAATTGGCACTGCCGTTCGGTTATATTTTTGTATTTCTCCACTAGAAGGTTCATAACGTATTTATATGCATAACGTATTTACCAAACACAATGGGTATATAACGTATTTATGTGAGCCAATAATATATATGTAGCATATAGTGAAACACTAGAAAGTATGCTGCGTATTCCAAGTACACACTTTCTAATCGCTTGCGTATTCACGCTACACATTTTAGAATGCGTATTCCAGTTACACAGATTAGAAATATGCGGCCGGGACAACTTTGAGCATAATCAACAAGAGATAAAGCTGCGAATTTTTGCCTCCGGTCACTGCACTTTACGTATGCCTTGAAATGTGTGTTTACTACATATTCAGTAATAGAAAAGGAAAGCTTTGAATACAGTTGATTTCAGTTTTGAAAACTGAAATTTTTGATTCTGGCCTAGAAGTAATAGTTGCAGAAAAACAAGACCTACGCCTGGCGTCTCTGTCCTTGTGATTGGTTGATTTGTCGATACTACCTGAAAAAACCATAAAAGAAATTCAATAGAAGACTGGTGAACACAGAAAACTTCTAAGATAAAATACATAGCCAAAAGCATTTCTATAATTTCTAATTAAATTAAATCTGCCATGTCAGATGACAACCAAAGTATGCAAAGAAAAGTTACCCAGATGCTGCATAAACAACAGCGCCAGCGCACTATAAACGTCAGAGATCCAAATTTTATGGCCCCAGGATTATAGTATCGAAAAGTTACTGCGGTGAGGTGTGACAGATTTTTTTCTATATTATATTTAAGTTAAATTCAAACGAAAAACGAAAACGAAAAATTCGATTACATTCAACCTAAGTTTCTGATGCAATATTAAGATACAAGTTTTCTCACTTACGGTTGAAGTCTCTGTAGAAGTGAACGGCTGATGTGTTGAGGTTTCCTGCTGTAATATGAAAATAGTTAGACAGAATATGATGTTTTGTTGAGGATTAATTTTACGCTGTTTCGGTTACAAAGGTATGTACAAGAACACATCGAAAACACACTACCCTGTGCTCAAACATTGCAAAAGCCTTATTTTTCACATATAAGCATAATTCCTCGAATTCTAAGAGATTTTCCAAGATTGCTCACTTTTGCATAGAAATAGATGCATACCGTATACAGCTTATAAATGTTTCGTTATAAATGTAACCGAATTTAATTCATAAGTTCCGATTCATTAACTTTAAGACATTTATTAAGAAAGATGCTTACCTGAACGTCAACTTCAATAGTTGTGCTGGGTATTCCGCTGCCAAGCCTGGTAACTGCATTAACATTTATTTTTAATTTTCTCGCTGCCGGAACCTGCTCAGATGTATAACTTGTCGTGCTGTATCCATTCACAGATGCCAACTTTACGAATATTGCGGAATCGTCAAGAGCGCAATTGATATCATATCCAATAATACCGTCTCTTCCTGTTGCTGGTGCCTCCCAGCTTAACTGAAGCATTCCATTAATGAAGTTTCCAGAAAGATTTGTCGGAGCACTTGGAAAAGTGAACGGAAAAGGTTGACGATATTGATTGTATACAGTTATTTCCGTCTCAACGTTGGTTCCAACTTGAATGAGCAGTAGATACTTTACGTTCTTTGTATTTTTATTGGCCCGGACAAATTTAATTGTATCGATACTTGTTTGTAGTAGCTCAGCTCTGAGGGTTGAGTTGAGATACCATGGAAATGCTGGCCCTTCGGTGAAAGAAGACAAGTTGTTTGTTTTAGTGTAAATCTCCATATTGTCCAACAGTGCATCAGAATCAGGAAAGGAATAGCTGGTGACAAAAAGGTATTCGTACGTAAGGTCACCCATGTACCTTAACAGATCTTCCTTGTCTACTATTTCAACTTCAGGCATGGATTTAACCAGCTCAGTAAGAAAAGCGGATTCAACAGAGCACTGACTTATCCAATTAGTCAGTGTGCTCTTAGCAAACGGAGACGTTTTCCATTGATCCAAAAGTTCTAACAACTGAGCTTCGTTTGCTTCCGCACCCCTTATCTTCGGGATCAAATTTGATAGACTAAGCAAAAATTCTTCTGTATATAGTTTCACTAGACGATCATATCTGGATAGTTTGTTGGTCATGTGTGGAAAGTGTGACAATCCTTCCCGGCCATTGAGATCGTTACCTTTCCCAGCTAAGTCTAATAAATCTTGTCGCCACTGAATCACACGAGCCGCCAAATCATCCGAAATTGCGCTAAGATAATTCGTAGCTTTTTCACCCAACAGCCTCAATGGATATAGGGATATTGTTACTGGCACTGTTGATGACGTGAAGTTCTTGATGTAATGAAAAAACAGAGCAGCCTGTTCAAAAGAACTTGGAGGATTGTCTACAACCATATCACCGTAGAATTGTACATGCAGGGAATCGGTAAAGGATTTGTCAATACCGGTCATGTTTACTTTTTCCGAGCCTGATATAGAGACAATTGAAATTTTTGTAATAATATCGTCTAATTTCGTGTGAATCATTTTCTTGTCACTTTCATTCGCAGCGAATCTAAATGGTAACTAAACTTTGAAGCCGTCAAGTGATTGAATAAACTGAAATTGAAAAAATAACTTTACAATTGACACAATCTAATTCTAATTTACACATCAATTTGAATAGCAACAGACTAGCCATAATGCATGGTTGACTAGATTAAAGGTAACATACGTTGAAAACGTCACAATCGCATTTGATCCATATGTAATCCCAGTGACTACATGTGTCGCAACTCCCTGTTCAATTAACTGTGTATAGTGTATATCCTGAGCCAGTTGGGGGATTGGCAGTTGCTCATGTTGTGACGTCATTTCATACTTAAAGCTGACTCTTGCTTCACTTTCACTTGATTTGAAATCTTGTAAGTAAGCAGCTAAAACGTAAGATTTTGTTGTCATTATGTTACCCTATTTATTATTCATGCTCAAGCGAACTCTAACATTTACATGGCGCCCAAGACAATCAGTTTTTTAACCAGAACTAAAGCCTCCAGTTAAGCCACAATATATACCTGATCCTCTGACATGGACCAATCCTGATGCAACACTGAGAGATAGTTGAGTATCCACCCCAAGTGCTGACAGTTTCGAAGGCAGGTTGTCGTCAGAAATGTAATCATAGTTGGAGAAAGGCTGTGGGCTGCAATCCTTCAACTGGTTCAAAGTTGAGTCATTCCAGAGTATGCTGCCTGGAATCAGTTGGTCGCTTCGTATATCGTAGAGCATTCCCAAGCGAAACGGACGACCAAGCGACTTAATGATGGTGATATCAACCTGACTGCAAAAACATTCGTTGTGCTACAAAACCCATCATATGAAGAAATTGAACAGGAACTAGACAAACGACAGAGCGTTTATGCTCAGGGCTTAGTATGTGTAGGCACTCAACGAGGCCCTTAAAATACTGCTCTCCGCGGTCCTTCCAAAGCGGACAAGAAGCGGTGTGACGAAAACGCCAGAAAACGTGACTCCCAAGCCAGACTGACCATATTAAGCGAAAACAATAACTTAACTGGCTTAACTTTTAACCTGTCCTGTTTGTCTCTCGGAGTTTATGTAAATGTAGTATGAATAAACCAATAGATACAATAAATTAATGGGTCACTTACCAATCTCACGTATGTATCATTGAAAACATTTGAATGAAATTTATTTCGGTAATTCGAGATCAGTATATCTGGCTCTAGCGGAATAAAAGTGGCACTAGTTTTTAATCAATGTTTGATTTAAAGTATACAACACATTGATATTGTTCAATGCAATTGAAGTGGAAAGCCTCTTCAAGTATTCTCAGTAAAAATTTGGTGTTTTTCTTTCCATTTGTTTCAATGCTTAGACCCGGAAACGGCCCGGGAAAAAATCCGGGCCTGTTTCGGGCCGGGCCCGAAAAAAATCCGGGCCGGGCTGTTCCGATTGAATCTTGATCTGGGTCGGGCTCGGGCCAGGCCGGGAACGGGGCCTGAGCCCGAAACAGGCCCAGAGGACAAAACTAGGGTGCAATATCTCGCAATTCCTTTTTTTAAGCTTCAAGCATCAGGTAGCATTAAGCCCGGTTCATACTTGTCTCTAAGTCTCTGTCTCTAGGTCTCTGTCTCTATGTCTTTGTCTCTGGTCGGTTTATACCTGTCTCTGTCCTTTTGTCCTTTTGTCTCTAAGCTGTCCTTAAGAGTCTCTAAGCGAAGTTCAACAATGCTCAACTTTTCTGCCTGTCCTTAAGAGACAACCAATCAGAATAACGAATGATATCACATGAAAAGTCTCGGTTACCTGAATACTTAAAAGTAGCTTCGTCTATATCCAATTTGACAATAAGTTTTCCAAATAATATAACGTTAGCTGTTAACAAGAGAACAAAAATGATATTGGATTGTTCCAATTTTAAATATTTAGTTCGTTTTTAACTACACCAAGTGACCAATGAAATTTGACTTTTTTGTCACGTGACCGAGTCTCTGTCCTTTTGTGCTTTTAAGGTGGTGATTCCTTTTGGGCACATATTGTTGATTGACGGTTCAAATCAAGATAAAATTTAATGAAACTTTCCAAAATAAGTTCTTTTAGCATTCTAACACCCTGCGCGCAATCCCGCTTCAAAAATTCGACGTCTCCGTTCAGGACGGTTTTTACCGAGTTTTGACAAATAGACAGCAGCTGCATAGCTATGATTATATTCATTCGAAAGATCTTGTTGAGCTCTACAGTTTTGCTTTTTAAAGTACCTTTCTAGCTTTTCGCTATCGTGAGATATGGTCGATTTTCCTATTTTGGCGTTAAAAACTTGTCATTTTTGCAGAAATTAAATATATAATCCGCCATTTCTTGCGCTACGTAAGCCGTAAAATTAAACTACGGATGTCAATTTGAAGGTCTCGTCGAGACCGATTATCCGTGACAGTATAATTTTCTAACTGCTACCCCGTACGCTGCTATCATAGAAAATGTAGTTTTTGCAAAAACATGACCAAATTTTTTCCAGCGATTGTGGAGCATTTACTATGCGAGCTAGATGGTTGCCACTTACTGGACGTGTTTTACACTAAAATACCCAGGGGACCCTTTTTTAGTTGTCCCGATTGCTGCTTTCTAGCTAAAGTGGTAGCTTGCTATAGTTGAGAAAAGTAAGCAAAATCCAGGTTGCGCATACATTTTAGCTAATTTCTTTACAACGAAGAGCGGTTTCATAATAACTAAAAAGGGTCCCCAGCTATTTGATAGTGGAATCGAATGATGTGGCCGATGCCTCACGAAAAAATTTACTTTAGTCTGCAAAAAATCTGGAAAATTAAATTACTTCGAAAATACAGTAAAATAATTTCGAAGAACTAAAGTTAGTTTCATTGTATTCATTAGCAAGAGCAAATGTAACGCTGCATTTTGATATAAAAATAGCTTCTTAACTCCAAGTAATGGTTGAGTAATAATGGTTCAGAGTTGATGTCTCTAAAAGGAATCACCACCTTAAGATGAACGTCGTGTCTCTATCAGTGTAGAGACAAAAGGACAGAGACAAAGAAGATACAGAGACTCAGAGACAGAGACAGAGACAAGTGTGAACCGGGATGTAGATTCCAAGAGAGCATCAGCATAACACTTACTCGTTCTGTAATGGTAACCCATCAGCAATTTTCAAAGAAAATATTATTGATACAAGAACAAAGAAGGCAGCCCCAGTAAAGCTAATCATGACGAGGCTCTCAGGCTGTTTTATTGCAATGAAACTTCAGAAATGTAAATTTATAATGCATATGTTCCGCCTTTTATAATATTAACGTGTTATTTAGTATGTACAGCTTATCTTGCTAAACATCTTTTAAGTAAATATCTAGCGGTTTTTTCTTTAATAACCCGCAATTTTGGCAATACCTATCAGCTTTTTCCGAGAATTGTCTCAAAGTTAATTTTAGCGAATGTGGAAAACAATCTAGTATCCCAGAACTCTGTGAGACAATTTTGTTGTTGTCATCTGCCACCTTATCTTTATTAGGAGACAGGTCCATTGCTGCGTTAAATTAAAGTAGTTAGTTCACAAAATAAACTTGTATTATTATTATTGTATTACACAAATAGTACTGTATTACACAAAATAAATAAAGCTTTGACCTATCATAATAGGATTTGGAGATTGCAAATGTATGACGAAATTAAGACTTTTTGGCTTTGTCAATGAGAAAAACGGAGGCTGTCACGTTAGAATATAAAACCTTTCTGCAGGGCAGGACAATTTACATGCCAAATTTTGCAGGAGCACACCCAGAGAATAGTGGCCCATAGATGGATACTTTGCATTTACAGTGCCGTTCATTCTGCATAGCGATATTTTGGCTTCAATTGAGTCCGCCGGTCTTGTTTGTCGAGTGACGGAAATTAGCTTTAGGAATATTTTACTAATATTTTACTTAGGTTTACAGCGATATTACTCTGAACCCCAGCACTCCTTACTCGATACTACTCAAACTTGTATAGTTTAAAATAAATACTATAACATTTTGTTGCTGTCGCTGTTATGGTGGTGGTGGTGGTAAGCTAGCAATTAACATTATAATGAAGGAACAAGGGGCAGCCTACATTAACAGGTGTTCATCAGTTGCTGTTAACACCTGTTCACAGCTCATAACCCAACAGTGTGATGATCAAAACAATCACAATTTCGCCTGCGACAGGAAATATGACTGTTCTTTCGCTTGAACCGAAGGCTTCAGAAGCCTCAGCAATCTAGACAGAAAGCGGAGTGGTAGTCAGAAAATCGTAGAAAAGTCTTAGGACGAAAACTAATACTATTGTGGGGCCATCTGTATGAATTATGTGCTGGCTGGCGAAGTTGGCTAAAGGGACGCACACTACTCTTCTTCGCTGGCTGACCTTCAATCTCAGTACGAGTGGGGCGATTCTACCAAATGTCTACAACCATGACTATAACATCGCATTTCATGCTCTGTGTTGTCAGAGAAAAAACTATGCTCCGCATGCTAACCTCCGACCTTTCTTTCACATGAATTGGTTCGCTGTGATTGGACGCTGAACCTTGTAAACAGATTATTCAGATGGTGCAAACTGCAGATTGGTGCAAAATGTGTTCGAGCGGAGCGAGCTTAGCATCCTGTTGTTCTTGGGGGTGAATTTGTTTGTCTAGTAGTTGGTTCAATTTCAGGGGGATCAGTGGTTAGCACACAGGGCATGGTTTTGACTGTGGTGAATGAGAGCATGCTAGTATATTATTAAACAAGATATTCAAAGCATACACTTCTTATATACATACATACACCTATTCTAATAATTGTTTTTGCATTCCTGAATTCAAAATTCTTTGCTTTCTTTGCAGCATCAAATGAAACCGCATGTGGCTAATATTGTTTGATTGTTTGCCAAATATTGCGAACTGTTCGTACTGTTTATTGAAATTTTAGTTGATAATGAGTGCCTGTTTGTGTAAGTGTAGGTCTGCTTTCGAGTAACAAAATTCAACATACTATGTAACTATTTTAAACTCAGTAAACCGTAAAAATCATTTTGACTATAAATTCGACCTTACCTTCGACACAATGTAGTAGTACGATTAGTTTCCTCAGTATGCTCAAGCTGAAATATGTATGCTGTATGCACAGTTTATTTGAGAGAGCATGTACTTTGGATAGCGAAAATACGAAATGCGGGAGCACACAAATTTCTACGTGTCTCAAAACTTCATAGAAGATTCATAGAAGAATTTTTACAAAACCAGGGCTTTCAGGTTTTTTGGGCCCCAGGCCGGGCCGGGCCCCAGGCTGGGCTGGGCCGGGCCGGGACTCAGGGCCGTGAAATTTTTGACACAGGGCCGGACCGGGACGGGCCTGAAAAATCTGCCCTGATCTCATCTCTACTTTGTAGCACCCCATCTAAAAGCAAACTCTCAAATTTTCACATCAAAAACAGAAAATCTAATTTATTTTTAATACTGTGCGCAAATACTTCAAACATGGTACTGATTTAACAATACACATGAGTCTGACATGTACTTAGGTGCTGGTTTTGTTTCTGATATTTTACAGTTTTGCGGCTTTAATCCTTTACGGAAACAGCCGAAACTTATGTAATAACGTATTATTATAAACCTAACAGTAAGTGCCAATCCCTTATTTGTATGTGAAAAGAGTTTTAGTTTTTTGCACTATTCCCTCAGTCGGCATCGAGACACCGGATAGGTTGTTCTGGATGGAAGAAGTCACCAAAATGACAATTTGAAAAATGTAACCTTCAGTCTGAGACTAATGGTTACGTCAGTATAAACCAGAACAATTTGGGTAGTCTATAAATGGCCATTTTCGAGAAAATCAGTTTATTCAAAGTTACTGCCTTATTCTAAACGCAATTTTGACTTTGGGTTATATGCTCACCGGATACACCGTCCAACCCTTAAAAGAAGCATTACCTTGGTTTGTTTTGCTTTAGGTTTCTGTAAATGAAGTGTAGATAGGAGTTAATGAAACATTCGTCATATAGCACTACAGATAAAATCCTACCTAGTTAATGTAAGAAAACAAATTGTCACTTCAACAACCGGAGTTCAAAATATATATTTGGCTCCATGTGCAAGCCTATAATTTGCTGACTCGTAGTGTTGTGCACCGGCCCTGTCTAGACCGGCCGGCCGGCCGGTGACCGGCCGGCCCAGGCCCGGAGTGGGAACCGGCCGGCCGGCTGGCCGGCGCCCGCCGGCCGAGAACAGGCCGGCCGGTCAGACACATACCGGCCGGCCTGCCCGAGACATGCCGGCCGGTCAAATGTGAGGCGACCGGCCGGCCCAGTCCCGGAGGGGGCCGGCCGGCAGGCTGGCCGGCGCCCGCCGGCCGAGAACAGGCCGGCCGGCAGGCCGGTGACAGGCCTGCCGGTCAGACACATACCGGCCGGCCGGCCCGTGACAAGCCGGCCGGTCAAATGTGAGGCGACCGACCGACCAGTGACAATTTCTGCAGCTTATCGCCTGAAACTTGCTAAAATCTGCCTTGAAAACTATCAAAAATCTTAATGTTTATTTGTATTCTGGATAGCCTGCGAAAAGTGGCACCGGCCGACCGGCCCACGAAAAATTGGGCCGGTGAACAACAGTACTGACTGGGGTCTGCCGGTTACCAGCAAAACTACTGCAAACAGCTCTAAGGATCGAAATCGAGATGAAAATCAAATTACTAGTTTTGTACATTTTAATGTTGCAGTTTGCCCTGTGCTTAACTGATTTTGATGCTACTTTGAATGATTAAAATCCAACTGCCAGCTCCTATCATAATAGCTTACTAGTTGCCACAAAAATTACTCTGTTTCATGGAGAACATAAAATGTAGATATTTATTATCGTCGAAACATTGATACATGAATTTCAGTAAACTAATCAGCAAAATTTCAGTGAAACGGTGTTAACAACAATCAAGCACATAGGCTAAGCGCCAAGGAATTTATGACAGTACATTCAATAATACACGAAATTGCGACAAATAGAAGAAATTCAGTGAAATTTATGAATCAAACTATAAAAGCCAATGCACTTCT
>JASAND010027247.1:0-33828 GCA_030248195.1 Trissonchulus latispiculum | reverse complement strand
GAGCCAAGCTGAAAGAAAAGAAGTGGACCCGTGCTGAGATTCGAACTCAGGTTCTCTGGATTAGTAGGTACAGTGCTCATCCATTGAGCTACACAGGGCTACAATTAGAACAAGTTCAAGCTAGCCTATATGTTTCTAGCAACCAAGCACCTGTGCAGATCAATTAGAACATATGTGCAAACAATGCATATGAGGAAACAAACATTAATTATGTTTTTTCTCACTAATTACTTAATATTTTTTTGGTGCTGTAAGCACAAAAATGTGCAGTTTTTCAAGCTCTACAAGAATATATAACTTTCATTCAAATTTGTGTTCTTCAAAATTCCGCTAATTTATAAGCCAGTTTTGCACGAATGTAATTATGTGCTTGTGTGAAAGGGTGGTAGTACGCGCGACTTCCACTCGGCTGGCTGCTGGGGTTGCCAGCACCGGATCGAATAGCGGTTCGGCACGTCCCCTGTTAGGGCACTAGGATAAGTGGGAGGTAGATTTAGAAGTAGACGTAGTTCGGTAGGTAGGGACTGCGTAGAATGGCTGCTGAGACAGTGAGTGAGTGAGTTTTTGTATTTTTGTGTAAACTGATGAAAACTAATCACAGGCAAAAAACTCACTCACAGTCAGCCAGTTAGGTTTATTTTAAGTTAATTAGTTCAGTCTCAAACCTGCAAATAAACAATTAATAGGGATTTCACATTAAATCACCAGGCAGTTTCAAGCTAACTTTGATATTAAGTAGGCCTTAGTTAGTTAGCATAAGTAGGTAGGTAGGTATTAGCTAAGGCAATTATTGCAAGTACTTAGTAATTGACCATCTTCCAATATCAGAAATTCACTGTAATTGTCCAGTTTCGTATATATATGACCTAATCCTTGGGTCACGGGAAATGAACCCATTTCCCGTGACAAATCTACCAAAATCAGGCCAGACACCGGCCGAAAACGTTAATATTGGCCAGTATTATTGTTTGCTCTGAAGATTGTGCAAAATTTAGTCAGAATCAGTGCATTTCACATCAAAATGGGCCTAGAAGGTCGGTCTGTGCAAAGAAAGGACAGAAACAAACGAAGTCCGAATACAGGTCGCAAAGAGCGCATTTTTCGTACATTTCTCAAGAATGTTTCGTCTAGCTACAAGTTCAGTCAGGCCCAGCCGGGCCAAAGGTGGAAACCTCACGAATCATGTCGTCCAAGCAAGAAATTACGGCACGTTTAACTAAATTCTGCAAATACAAACTAACAGAGGCCAGAAAGGCCCAATTGGTGAGAAGAAGTTACCAGAAATGGTTAATATTGTCAAAAAAGGCAATAACAAACGATTTTCAGTCAACTCTTTAGTTTATAGGTTCAAATGGGGCCCAAAATGTACATTTTGGGCCTGGAAAGCAGAGGAACGAGTAATGGTTGCTGGGTTCGATTCCCGCACCATAATCTTGTACTAATGGGTTTTAACCCATTTGATTCAGGTGCGCGGACAGTCGCTGATCAGGATTCGAAGTCGTGAACAATCCAGTTTGGAGCAGTCAGTGGAAGCGTTCAGCCCTGTAGTGGAATCATTAGTCAGTCTCAGTTGGTGCTTATCTAAGATTGTTGGATCCGGAAGTGATCCCAAGAAGTGAACTTTTGTCAGTAGCCGATTCGTGGAACCTATCACTATAGGTACATTGTGGATTTAGAACGCAGCTAAGGTCAAGAACAGAGACGACTTCGCAGGCACCTGATTTCAAGTTGGGGAACCAAACCGTTCAGAAAGAATTGTAAACTTATCTCTCGAACTTTTTGTCTAAAATGGCCAGTTTTACCCTATTCACCGTCACCGTTTCCAGAGCCATGCTCCCTTCGTCTCTGGCTTGAGCTTAGAATTCAGCCAGAGCCAGCTAGCCTGAAGACAGAAGAAGCCATCAGCGCTATCGAACTTTGTCGTTGTAGTTGTTTAAATTTTGTTAACCAGGAATAAGTAAGGCAGAACCAGGAAACTCCCCACTTTCTCTATTTCCTCAAAAAGACACTTCCGTACAGTAACCCTGTCTAGGTGTTGGAGCGGACATTCGGGAAAGTAGTGTCCAACATTCGGGGACTCACCCATAGACCGACCCCAGGTTTATTTCAGTTAATAATTGTTTGTTTTTAGTTTACTGATCTGTAGTTTGATAATCCGTTTTGTAAGGACGGATAAAGAGTCGCACACCACAAGCATATAGGCGCACGAGAAAGCATATAGGTACTTACTTAGCAGAGTGTTGGAGTCAGTGTAATAGTTAGGTAATAGAGACAGAGTTTGAGAAAAGGAAGAAGAAGAGGTACAACTGAACCTTGTCCCTAAACTAAACACATAACTCTTGGGTAATATTATCCTAAATTAGGATAATATTAATAATAAACTAAAGACGGTAACTGGCAACTCTGGTACAGTGAATTAAACACTGTACTGATCTGTAATTGTATCTGTTTTTGCACAGTTTGTAACGACCCCTGATATTAATGCGTTTTGTATTGTAAATTGTCATCTTGCTAAAGAGTGTACCCATCATACCTGTACTAAGTTTAATAAATAATTTGGTGTGTCAGACCTAGGAGTCTCAGAGTTTAACAGAGAGGCGCGATTGTCTCTGAAAGTCCAGGCGCGTTAGCCAAAGGATCGGATCAGGACTACTCACGGTAAGTTCTGGTCAGGAATCGGAAGACTCATCATCAATCCAGCGATCAAGTCAAAGCAAGTGCTGACCCCTCTTGCTGATCAGCTGGAATCCAGTGCACTAAACGAACTCACAAAGAAGACCCCTACAAAGGTTGGCTGCAGGGAATCTCTGATTTTGGAACACCACCTTTCGGAGATCCGGTGCCTAAGTCTACTTCCATAAGTGGACGTGCTGACCTTCCGTGTAATCAAGTGCAGAGCGACTTCTGACACTAGACCGGAGAGCAGAGCGATTTTTGACTCCGGATTTTAGCTACTTCATTACAAATGCTAACGCTGATTTGCGTAAAGCGTGAAAGAGCAGTACTGAGAATAAAATCGTGGTTATCCCAGGAAAACGCTAACTTTGTTATTCCGCCGGAGGCGGAATCTTTGTTATGACTCCTAAATGCAATGTAAAAGTGTCGCAACTGCTTAACTGTTCCCTATGCGTTCCTAACACGCGTTTCTAGTAGTTCAGGTTTTTTCTGACAGTGGGGGGATTAGAATAAAAGAGTGTGATGAATAATTTCTATATATAATTTCTGTTCTGGCGTTGCTTTAACCTCGATCTTTATTCTTTGATACAACTTTAAAAATAATTTCAATAATTAAATAAGACAAAGGGTATTACTTCATTATAAAGGCAATATTTGTAACGTTCCCCCTTCGTGACTTTCGAAACTATAGCAATAATTGTTGTTAAAGTGAAATATGCAAATTAACCAATCACGTTAGCATCATTCCCACTCTAAACTTGCAAAGGATCGCTTGGATTCCCGCTAAAACTTCGGTTTTGGGATCTTAACAAAAGCTATAACCGACGGCCAGAGTCATTTCGTGAATTCAATATTATGCCAACAATTATGAGACACGGTCATGATACAGTTATGCGACTCCGGCCTGTATCTCCACGGAAAGTCCCGTAAAACCACACCGCTGCGGTTTGTTTTCTGAGTGAAATCGGCAAGTATGGTTTTTCTGGATGAGGGTAGAATCACAAGAGAAAATGACACCGAGACAGACAACAAACTTCGTTGTGTTGTATATCACTGACTGCCACTGAATCAAGGAAGACTGTAGCTAGTTCCGCCGCCAATCTGCAAACTCCTTAAATCACGCTTTTCTCTCCCCTTATAGGGGTACAAAAATTTACGCCCTCCCCAATTTGTTTAAGAATTTGTTTAAAAGGAAGGGAGAGATTTTGGTGCAAGTGGTAACGAATGGCCTGAAAAATAATACACAAATTCTAAGTTCTCCTAATCAAAAGTTGTAAAATATGTAAAAATCGCTTTAGCCACAAATTTGCTTCGACAAGATCAGTGATACCTAATATAGTGTTCAGATATACATGCTGTCCATACCTGGGGCGGATTTTTACCCCTTTTCAGGGGTTACTTGTTTTTCAATTTGCCACGTTTCAATATGCAGCACCAGAGTCATCGTCGAATATACTTTCCTGGACGCAGCTTTAAATTGCACCAAATGGTTGAAATTTGCATTTTTGTACATGTAGTGATTGTTAAGTCGTGACTGTGTCCGCTCACCGAAAGCAGGGTGACTTGTGACTTTACTCCAAAATTTATCCCAGGCTATCCCAGGTTGTCCTAATTTTTTAAAATAGAGTAAACAGCTAGCTTTTGCCGAGAAAACAAATGGTGTGATTTTCTGAATGGCTGCGACGCGTTCACAAGGTGATGATTTATCAAAACATTGTCAATCAAATGCATCAAATTTAATAAAATGGAGACAATTAGTATCCTATAATTTAGGAATTACCGTATTCTCGCGCTTAAGGGAACATGTTCTCTTAAGGTGGTAGTACCACTACCAGGGTGGATTTTGAACAGATACTGTGAACTAAAAACTTAATCAATCACTTTGAAATTTGGCATAATTGTTGTTTATTATGTTTTGCATCAGATGAGCTGATCTACGACGCTGCGGGGACTGGCTTGCTGTCTACACAATAGGAAATGCATTAAAAGCTTTAAACTTAAATATCTCCTTCAATCCTTTATGAAATCATTTGAGATTTTCAGTAGATGGTTAGTTTACATATACGCTCGGGCCGTTTTTTTGGTTTTTCGTAAGAGTGAGTTTTCCGTTTTTTAGCGTGTTTTGAAAATTTGTAAACTTTATATCTTGCTTAATATTGCGTTATTCCAAAAACCAAGAAAACGGCCTGAGCGTATGCTGATGCAAAACATATTTGCCAAATTTGGTCCATTTTGACTGAAGGAGTGACGAGAAAATCAAAAACAAAAATTCTGTAACTTTTCATTGTTTGCTTTGGTTTTCGAAATTTCCAATGCTTTCAAGCAGCTGCAAAGTGCTTTCTATTAAATAATGCACATAAATAACGCAAAAGGAACCGTTAAAACCCAATAGATTTAATTTTTGGATATACTGTTTTTACTTTACATTATGTGTGCAAACGGTCAACGTAATTCAGCTATATTAGATATATATCAGCTATTCAGCTTCAACCGCTTGTAACTTTTGATAGAAACCACGTACAGAAGAGATATGCAGATCATTTTAAAGCTCTTTTTATGCTCTTTCACTTGGCAGATTCAAATTTAGGATACAAGGCTTAAATAAAATTTTGATTATTTGCGCATGCGCTAAGCCATGATGGTAGCTAGCAAATTATGCACTCTCAGACACCAAAATTTTATGCAAAGATAGCCTGCCAACCAAACGTGTTTCACCACTAGTTTCGTCATGTTTCCTTCATTTATGCCATGATTAGGTCGAAAATCCCGCTAGTGGTACTACCACCTTAAGTGAAATACGGGCAAAAATGGAAATTTTCCTGATTTCACTTAAGAGAACATGTTCACTTAAGAGAACATGTTCCCTTAAGGTGGTGATTCCTTTGGGCATGGCAAACTATCTTTGCACAAAATCTTGGTGTCAGAGAGTGCATAATTGGCTACCTACCATCGTGGCTTTGAGCATACGCAAATAATCAAAATTTTATTTAAGCTTTAAATATTAAATAAATATTAAATATAAATATAAATAAATATAAATATTAAGTAAATTTTACTCTACCACGGAAAGGAGCACAAAAAGCGCTTTAAAATGACGTTCTTTTCTGTACGTAGTTTCTATCAAACGTTACAGATCATTTTACATATGGCTGATTTACCTTGACCGTTTGCACAAGCAATGTAACATCATTTTATACAAAAATCAAATCTATTGGGTCTTGGAGGTTGTCATTGTGTTACTTATATGCATTACTTAACAAAAAACACTATGCAGCTGATTGAAAGCATAGCGAATTCGTAAAACCAAAGCAAACAATGAAAAGTTGCGAATTCTCTGTTTTTGATTTTCTCGTCACTGCTTCAACCAATCTTGAGCAAATTTCCACATACGTTTTATATCTGCATACACTCTTCCCGTTTTCTTTGTTTTTGAAAAAACGGAGAAGTGGGCAACATATAGAATTTACAATATTTCAAAATAAGCAAAAAAATCGAAACTGCACTTTTACGAAAAACTAAAAAAAACGGCCTGAGCGTATAAATTAATAAAGCTTGCATGGAAAATTTCAAATAAATTCATAAAGGAATGGAGGAGAGATTTAAATTCAAAGCTTTTAATACATTTCCTCTTGTGTAGACAGCAAGCCAGCCCCCGCAACTTGGTAGATCAGCTCATCTGATGCAAAACATAATAAACAAACAAATATGCCAAATTTCAAAGTGATTGATTAAGTTTTTAGTTCACAGTATCTGTTCAAAATCCACCCTGGTAGTGGTACTACCACCTTAAGAGAACATGTTCCCTTAAGCGCGAGAATACGGTAATTCCTAAATTATAGGATACTAATTGTCTCCATTTTATTAAATTTGATGCATTTGATTGACAATGTTTTGATAAATCATCACCTTGTGAACGCGTCGCAGCCATTCAGAAAATCACACCATTTGTTTTCTCGGCAAAAGCTAGCTGTTTACTCTATTTTAAAAAATTAGGACAACCTGGGATAGCCTGGGATAAATTTTGGAGTAAAGTCACAAGTCACCCTGCTTTCGGTGAGCGGACACAGTCACGACTTAACAATCACTACATGTACAAAAATGCAAATTTCAACCATTTGGTGCAATTTAAAGCTGCGTCCAGGAAAGTATATTCGACGATGACTCTGGTGCTGCATATTGAAACGTGGCAAATTGAAAAACAAGTAACCCCTGAAAAGGGGTAAAAATCCGCCCCAGGTATGGACAGCATGTATATCTGAACACTATATTAGGTATCACTGATCTTGTCGAAGCAAATTTGTGGCTAAAGCGATTTTTACATATTTTACAACTTTTGATTAGGAGAACTTAGAATTTGTGTATTATTTTTCAGGCCATTCGTTACCACTTGCACCAAAATCTCTCCCTTCCTTTTAAACAAATTCTTAAACAAATTGGGGAGGGCGTAAATTTTTGTACCCCTATAAGGGGAGAGAAAAGCGTGATTTAAGGAGTTTGCAGATTGGCGGCGGAACTAGCTACAGTCTTCCTTGATTCAGTGGCAGTCAGTGATATACAACACAACGAAGTTTGTTGTCTGTCTCGGTGTCATTTTCTCTTGTGATTCTACCCTCATCCAGAAAAACCATACTTGCCGATTTCACTCAGAAAACAAACCGCAGCGGTGTGGTTTTATGGGACTTTCCGTGGAGATACAGGCCGGAGTCGCATTCCACACAGTCGGAAACTGTATCATGACCGTGTCTCATAATTGTTGGCATAATATTGAATTCACGAAATGACTCTGGCCGTCGGTTATAGCTTTTGTTAAGATCCCAAAACCGAAGTTTTAGCGGGAATCCAAGCGATCCTTTGCAAGTTTAGAGTGGGAATGATGCTAACGTGATTGGTTAATTTGCATATTTCACTTTAACAACAATTATTGCTATAGTTTCGAAAGTCACGAAGGGGGAACGTTACAAATATTGCCTTTATAATGAAGTAATACCCTTTGTCTTATTTAATTATTGAAATTATTTTTAAAGTTGTATCAAAGAATAAAGATCGAGGTTAAAGCAACGCCAGAACAGAAATTATATATAGAAATTATTCATCCCACTCTTTTATTCTAATCCCCCACTGTCAGAAAAAACCTGAACTACTAGAAACGCGTGTTAAACATAGGGAACAGTTAAGCAGTTGCGACACTTTTACATTGCATTTAGGAGTCATAACAAAGATTCCGCCTCCGGCGGAATAACAAAGTTAGCGTTTTCCTGGGATAACCACGATTTTATTCTCAGTACTGCTCTTTCACGCTTTACGCAAATCAGCGTTAGCATTTGTAATGAAGTAGCTAAAATCCGGAGTCAAAAATCGCTCTGCTCTCCGGTCTAGTGTCAGAAGTCGCTCTGCACTTGATTACACGGAAGGTCAGCACGTCCACTTATGGAAGTAGACTTAGGCACCGGATCTCCGAAAGGTGGTGTTCCAAAATCAGAGATTCCCTGCAGCCAACCTTTGTAGGGGTCTTCTTTGTGAGTTCGTTTAGTGCACTGGATTCCAGCTGATCAGCAAGAGGGGTCAGCACTTGCTTTGACTTGATCGCTGGATTGACGATGAGTCTTCCGATTCCTGACCAGAACTTACCTTGAGTAGTCCTGATCCGATCCTTTGGCTAACGCGCCTGACTTTCAGAGACAATCGCGCCTCTCTGTTAAACTCTGAGACTCTAGGTCTGACACACCAAATTATTTATTAAACTTAGTACAGGTATGATGGGTACACTCTTTAGCAAGATGACAATTTACAATACAAAACGCATTAATATCAGGGGTCGTTACAAACTGTGCAAAAACAGATACAATTACAGATCAGTACAGTGTTTAATTCACTGTACCAGAGTTGCCAGTTACCGTCTTTAGTTTATTATTAATATTATCCTAATTTAGGATAATATTACCCAAGTTATGTGTTTAGTTTAGGGACAAGGTTCAGTTGTACCTCTTCTTCTTCCTTTTCTCAAACTCTGTCTCTATTACCTAACTATTACACTGACTCCAACACTCTGCTAAGTAAGTACCTATATGCTTTCTCGTGCGCCTATATGCTTGTGGTGTGCGACTCTTTATCCGTCCTTACAAAACGGATTATCAAACTACAGATCAGTAAACTAAAAACAAACAATTATTAACTGAAATAAACCTGGGGTCGGTCTATGGGTGAGTCCCCGAATGTTGGACACTGCTTTCCCGAATGTCCGCTCCAACACCTAGACAGGGTTACTGTACGGAAGTGTCTTTTTGAGGAAATAGAGAAAGTGGGGAGTTTCCTGGTTCTGCCTTACTTATTCCTGGTTAACAAAATTTAAACAACTACAACGACAAAGTTCGATAGCGCTGATGGCTTCTTCTGTCTTCAGGCTAGCTGGCTCTGGCTGAATTCTAAGCTCAAGCCAGAGACGAAGGGAGCGTAGCTCTGGAAACGGTGACGGTGAATAGGGTAAAACTGGCCATTTTAGACAAAAGTTCGAGAGATAAGTTTACAATTCTTTCTGAACGGTTTGGTTCCCCAACTTGAAATCAGGTGCCTGCGAAGTCGTCTCTGTTCTTGACCTTAGCTGCGTTCTAAATCCACAATGTACCTATAGTGATAGGTTCCACGAATCGGCTACTGACAAAAGTTCACTTCTTGGGATCACTTCCGGATCCAACAATCTTAGATAAGCACCAACTGAGACTGACTAATGATTCCACTACAGGGCTGAACGCTTCCACTGACTGCTCCAAACTGGATTGTTCACGACTTCGAATCCTGATCAGCGACTGTCCGCGCACCTGAATCAAATGGGTTAAAACCCATTAGTACAAGATTATGGTGCGGGAATCGAACCCAGCAACCATTACTCGTTCCTCTGCTTTCCAGGCCCAAAATGTACATTTTGGGCCCCATTTGAACCTATAAACTAAAGAGTTGACTGAAAATCGTTGGTTATTGCCTTTTTGACAATATTAACCATTTCTGGTAACTTCTTCTCACCAATTGGGCCTTTCTGGCCTCTGTTAGTTTGTATTTGCAGAATTTAGTTAAACGTGCCGTAATTTCTTGCTTGGACGACATGATTCGTGAGGTTTCCACCTTTGGCCCGGCTGGGCCTGACTGAACTTGTAGCTAGACGAAATATTCTTGAGAAATGTACGAAAAAATGCGCTCTTTGCGACCTGTATTCAGACTTCGTTTGCTTTTTGTCCTTTCCTTGCAAAGACCGGCCTTCTAGGGCCATTTTGATGTGAAATGCATTGATTCTGACCAAATTTTGCACAATCTTCAGAGCAAACAATAATACTGGCCAATATTAACGTTTTCGGCCGGTGTCTGGCCTGATTTTGGTAGATTTGTCACGGGAAATGGGTTCATTTCCCGTGACCCAAGGATTAGGTCATATATATACGAAACTGGACAATTACAGTGAATTTCTGATATTGGAAGATGGTCAATTACTAAGTACTTGCAATAATTGCCTTAGCTAATACCTACCTACCTACTTATGCTAACTAACTAAGGCCTACTTAATATCAAAGTTAGCTTGAAACTGCCTGGTGATTTAATGTGAAATCCCTATTAATTGTTTATTTGCAGGTTTGGGACTGAACAAATTAACTTAAAATAAACCTAACTGGCTGACTGTGAGTGAGTTTTTTGCATGTGATTAGTTTTCATCAGTTTACACAAAAATACAAAAACTCACTCACTCACTGTCTCAGCAGCCATTCTACGCAGTCCCTACCTACCGAACTACGTCTACTTCTAAATCTACCTCCCACTTATCCTAGTGCCCTAACAGGGGACGTGCCGAACCGCTATTCGATCCGGTGCTGGCAACCCCAGCAGCCAGCCGAGTGGAAGTCGCGCGTACTACCACCCTTTCACACAAGCACATAATTACATTCGTGCAAAACTGGCTTATAAATTAGCGGAATTTTGAAGAACACAAATTTGAATGAAAGTTATATATTCTTGTAGAGCTTGAAAAACTGCACATTTTTTGTGCTTACAGCACCAAAAAATATTAAGTAATTAGTGAGAAAAACATAATTAAAGTTTGTTTCCACATATGCATAGTTTGCACATATGTACTAATTGAACTGCACACGTGCTGGGTTGCTAAATTGCTTTCTTATATAGGCTAGCTTGAACTTGTTCTAATTGTAGCCCGTGTAGCTCAATGGATGAGCACTGTACCTACTAATCCAGAGAACCTGAGTTCGAATCTCAGCACGGGTCCACTTCTTTTCTTTCAGCTTGGCTCTCCTTTTGGCCTTTGACATGGGAGGTTAAGTGATTACGGTAACGACCGTGAGCCCATGATAAGTTTAGGCCAAGACCACTAATATCCGTATCCTAACTAGACCTAACTATTTCCCAATTATTAAGAATTCCAGCTAATTAATACAGTAAGACTGCAGACATTTTCTTACCTAGAACTAATTAAACTACCAGTCCGCTAATCGGATGTCTACCACATAAAACTAAACTTTGAATTAATTTCGTAATAATTTAAACTATTCTGTTATGGCCCTGATTCGGCTATTTCTGGATTCCATGAATGCGGCTCATCCGTCCCCCTAATCGCAGGGCAACCTACACGGATGACCGGAAATCCGACAGATTTGGCAGACCTAATTCGGGGTCCCCGTGACCCTAGGCTGCAAAACCTGCTTAAATCGCCAAAGATACCACCATTTCTTTATGTCGATTCCTACGATTTTCACTCCGAAATTAGCATTTTCACAGTAATTACACATCCAACCAATAATTATTACTGACTTTAATTTATCTAGGTTTTGGGTCCAAATTGCTACTCAATTTGGCCCCATTTTTCCTGCCTACTATCTGAACATTTTACTCATTCACTCTGGCAGTCCCAATACCCTTATCAACAAAGGGGGTTTACATGGTATGCCCTCACTCACACTCACAATCACGCACTTTTGATTCATAATTCACACTCTGGAAAACGGGGCTAACCTTGAAACCTCACGCTCCATGAGAGGTTTACTCAAGGAGCCACTTACGTAAATTTGGGGGGTCTCATTCACACTACAAATCACTATAATATTGACACATACGATTATATGAACACAATACGTCCTAACTACTCCTTAGCAAAACCTACCTATTTATAGTATGCATATTTTTTGCCCTAATTCTGAAAGTAAATTTGATTTACATCTTCCAGTATTTTGCTTTAACTTTGGAACTTTATAAATTTTGGTAAAAGAAAATTTTTGTTGGATTTTTGAAACTTTGGCAGTTTAAAGAAAGCTGAACGAGTAATAATTGCTAGGCAATTATTACTAAAAAACAGATTACAGACACATTTCCGCTAAGGACAGCTTCTGATTAATTAAATTAACAGCGGGGAAGTCGGCCATTCCCCTCAGAACAACTTGATAATAAATAACTAGAAGATAATTCTGAGTTTTAATTCCTACTGAATTTTTGGGTAAGCCGACCCACATAAGACATGACAACAATTCAGAAATACAGACAATAATGTTAACTTCAGTAGCGCCTATTTTGCGATTACGGCCGGCAATTCCTAATTGCCGGCTGCGGGGAGAAACAATCCTTAAATTAGCTCAGTTCTGAACATGAGGTCGTAACCAAGGGACCTCCTATCTCAACTCAGGGGTGGGTCCCCACTCAGAATCCCAATTCCGTTACAAACCCCGAAAAGAGCAATTACACACAAAATATTTGGGCGTAAGCCCCTGTAAAAAATTGAGGCCATTCAGGCCGTAGCTTGGTGTCACAAAAGCAGTACAAATCAAGGCCCGAAGGCCACAGAAAGTGAGTTTTGAATGAAGGCCCGAAAGCCACAAAAGGTAAATTTTTTGGCCAAAAAGGCTTTTGAAAATCCCTAAATGCGTTCCTAGTGTGTGGTTTCTGGCCGAGCATAGTGCGCTCATTTGGCCCTCATCGTGTGGTGTCCGTTGTGTTACTTAGCTCTTCTCCTCTGACCTGTGCGGTGGTCAGAGGAGGGCCCTAACTCGCGTCCTAACCGGGGAAAGCACGTCTTTTATTCCCGGCCAAAACGCTGGCACAACGGGAAGACGTGCTACTATTGGGGGGAAAAACCCGACCGCTCTCGGCCGAGACTCAGACGAACACTGATGAAAATTTGAAATTTTCCAGTGAGCTGACAGGAGTCTGACAGCTCACTGGTGTTTGCTTTTCTGGCGGAGTCTCTTTGATTTTATTGGAGCTTCCAGAAATTTCTGGAAGCTCCCTATCTTAAAGCGTGTGCCCAACTCGGGCTGGCCAAGCGGCTGGTCCGTTGGAGGGGAGATTAACGAGGAAAAGGAATTATGACCCTCCAACTGACCCTAATTTTGATTTATTTCCCAAGCTGAATTTTGGGAAACTTTGCAGACTTTTTGGTTACCACGTAAAGGTAACCAAAGGGGAAATTTCGGACTTTAAAATTTAAGTTACGAAAATTAAAATACGAAGTTATACAAAACGAAGGCCTCTCGGGGCCGATTATGGAAAAATAAATATTAAGTGCTACTTTGTCCGTGTTATTTAGTAAATTTTATATTTATTATTTTTTAGGCGCTTCCTTGTCTCCAAGCCCCTTTCTTTCCTTTTGGGCGTGACCTTTCGGCCACAGACAAGGGAAGCCGCCCGTTAATCCTAGCAACAATTGCTCTTCCTCACCAAGACTCTATGTATCACTGCAAAAGAAACGGAAGGGCAATTGTTGCGTAAAAAAATATGCATACTAACAAGAGTACATAATAACTAAGAGTGTGACAAGCGTCCTACTCTTAGTTATTAGGCTGCAGACATCATCTGCACAATAACGGCCTACCCCCCACAACTGAGTACCTGGTGACCCCCCCACAACTGAGTACCAGGTACACAATTGTGTACGAGCACTCGCTTGTATGTTTACATGTTGAAGCTAAAAACATTCTATCAGCAGCTGGCCACTTTTTAGCTTCAACATGTAAACATACAAGCGAGTGCTCGTACACAATTGTGTACCTGGTACTCAGTTGTGGGGGGGTCACCAGGTACTCAGTTGTGGGGGGGGGCCGGCCGTTATTGTGCAGATGATGTTTTCTGCTTGATAACTAAGAGTGTGACGCTTGTCACACTCTTAGTTATTATGTGCTCTTGATACTAACAACTACGTAATTTTCCAAGAAATAACAACTAAATATTATTACTCTACGTACTTAACTACCTAGGATACCTACTTTTTATTTCATTCTAATTATTTGGGAGGGAGTTAAGCCCCCTCCGAACGTATTTTCACACCTAAGGTGTGTGTTAAGTCCTTCTCTGCGAGGCAAGTCTCTGCTGGGAGAGAGCCAGCAGAGGCTCAAGGGAATGAATGAAAACATGAATGGGCGTAACCACACACAACTGTTACGCATTATTGTAAGGTCACCTAAGGCCAATATTACAAAATTAAAATGTAACTAATCAAAACTTCTTTTACGTATAGCTTTCGCAATATTGGGAGTTAGGTGACCGGGTTTGGAGTTTTGGAATCAGCAGAGAATTGCCTTTCAGATAAACCCAACTTGTATTTTGACCAAACATTTGACAAATTGATTAATTAGCACCTAACCAGTGCAAATTATGCCTAATTAACACCTATGAACACCAATTAACATTATTCTATGCTACTATTGGACAAATTATGACCATATTTTGACCCATCTTCCAATATCCGCACTTATTAACTGTGTAAAACGTTTTAAACTCGAAGTTTCTTGTTAAATGGTTGGTTATTCAACGATTTCTTTCTTTGGATTCGTTTTTCTCGATAATTTTCAGCTATTTTAATCAGTTTTTTAATTGACTTCTTGACAATGTGAGGCCTTATTCGTGGCCTGGGAAGAGTAACGACTCCTCCATTGTACAGAAAAACCATGTTAGGGCCTATTACTGACCCGGGAAGGGTAACGACCCCTCCATTGTTGACTGGTAGCCTACCGAAACTTCCTTAGGCTACATTCCACTGAGGTTCTATTCCATTCTCGTGTCATTTGCGTGAAAGTAATGCTACTTCTAGTCTTATTCTTCCTACCTACACTAGAACCGATGTCCCTAATGAGGGGGGGGGTTCATACTGACTGGCAACTCTGGTAATTACATGACAGTTACTTTATACAGTGCTTGGACGTTTCACAGTTCACATCAAGATTTCACAGGCACGCCACTTATAACCAGTGCATCGGGCAATTAAATCAATTCCATCAAGAATCACAATCTACTACAAGCTGAGCTTTTCTCGGTCATTTTTAGGTTTTATTTAGCCCTTTCCATTACACATTTTTATTAGTAATTCTCATTAAAAATTCCGCTTTTCTTTGAAATTTCGCTAAAGTCTAGAGAATGGCTCATGGAGTACTCTTGAAGGACTATCAGCTGGCACAAAATGAACTAATAACTCAAAACTTGGTTCATCAGACAACTATTGGCGATTTGGCGAACCAATAAAAAAAGTCAATTTTTTAGTCGAACCATGTGTGACTCAAAGCTAAATGTTCGTGACTCATGCATAGTTTTGCTGGCTCTTTCTGGATCAAACAGTTTCAGCACTGGATCAAAGAGTTGGTTCGCTAAGGGGACACATGTTAGTTGATTGAATGCTGCGCATAATTGTTTGCTGTCTGACAAAATTGGGTACAGTGGCACGTATTTATATAAGCAAAAGTGACTGGGGTGTTGAATTAAACCAAAAACATTAACTGCTCTTCATCATTTGCCAACATTAACCAAAGTCTGACCAAAAAATCTTGGAACCGAACTGTGAGCGCCTGTCCTGAGTTAACCTTTAAAGTTAGTCTATATAAAGTATATATTTTTAGAAGCCTTAGGAGAAGGAAACCAACACATCCTGTCTATATCTGGTTACCGGATACCAAATCGATAAAAACGCTTCAGATTCGGAAAAAGAATGCTAATTAATTCATACTCTAGTATATTGGTCCTTGGCCCAAGATATTTCCGAAAATCCGGTCACATCCCGTCCATGTCCGGTAACCGGATGTCTAGGTCACCTAACTGTACAGCAAGATGGGTGGGTCGTACAGTTTCGCTGAATAAAGTTTTGGAATCCTCGCGTTAAAATTTGTTTGTATAGGAAAGTTTGACCAATTTAGTCTAAAATTGCGTGATCTATGGTCATATTCGGTTCGAAAAAGAAACGAAACAATCGGTTTTTCCGGGCTGGTGCTCGGAATAGAGATTAAGAATGTTCGTTTTTGGCACAATGAATCTTTCGGAGACTACTTTCATTTTACCGGTGTCAAAGTAATCGAATGTCCGGTGAATTTTAGGTTCTGATCTTTGAAATATGAAATTTCATGGGCTATTATCTCAGTAACCGGTTGGTCCGGAAATCAATTTATTTCATTAAATGATATTTCGTCTATCCATAACAAGCAACAACCTCTAATTTCTTCATATCTGCTGTAATTTTTGAATGATAGCGTTTTAAAAATGGTTCAAAAATAAGTTATATTGCGTGCGACAAAGCTAAGCATAAGGGATCACATCCCATACCCGGTTTAACAACTTAGACAAGGCAAGCAAAATCAGCACATCTTTAGTACGCTATCATTGAAAAATTACAGCAGATATGAAGTAATTTGAAGTTGATGCTTTTTACAGATGGTTGGTTGGTCCAAATCAAAAAATTTCTTATACAGACTAATTTTGACCCCGCTGAATCCAAAAATTTGATCAGCGAAACTGTACGGCCTACCCATCTTGCTGTACAGTTTTTGAGACCTAGACATCCGTTAACGGACACGGTAACTGTACTCTACTGTAAGTTCTTCTATATTTACTTGGTGGTACTTGGTGACCGCGTTTCGGGTATTCCTGTCTAATATTGTATTGTATGTTGTCTGTATTGTTCTGTATCTGTTTGTTCGACGTATTTCTGCTTTAGCCGAGCAGGCGCCCTGTAGTGGCCCGTGTGTGTATTGTGTTGGCGCTTTGTCCGTGTCTGTCTCTAGGGAGGTTCCTTGGTGTCGTTTTATGGTTCCAAATATTTCTCACACGCGTTTTACCATACTAGTACGTACGTACGTCGGCTAAAAAAATTTTATCCTAATAATTACTGTAACGCGGCGAGGGCGCACGGGGCAAAGAGGGGGTAATTTGTAAAATATTCTTCGAGTTTCATATATTTTCGTGGAAATTCAAAGCAAATAATGAAACAAATTCTAACTTAGCTATTCAGGATGGAATTCTTCATTCAAGATGGAGTTGTATGTATTCGAAACGGGGTAGTTAATGTTGGTGTCTTCAGGCTTGAAGTAGGTTGCGGGTTGGTATTATTCTCCCTATTTCTGGCAGCTGAGAATATTGTCTTTGTATTTTGTATCGTAGTTTGGTTCGAATTTTGAATACTCTCCTAATCTGTATTTTGGGAAACTCCATTAATAATGTTATCTCGTCTAAGTTTTTATTTAGTATCTTCTAAGAGATAGGCACGAGAGGAGATTCCCTAGACATACATTACCGAGCTAGAACCTGCATAATTAGTCAAGTCAACTTTTATTTAGAAATACATAGGCAACTTATTCTTTAAGACGTGGTTAAATTTGGTAGTATCAAATGAAACCCCGAAGTGAGCTGAGCAACTTTTGTCATAGAACTGTGTATCCAAAATGGCTATAGAGTGTAGTGGTGGGCCCTCTGGAGACCCCCAACGCCCCCCCCCAATTTTTCTGTTTTTATGCCAAAATCGCTACACCCTAATAATACACTAACTATTCTGTATTACCACCGGATTTTTATAATAGTATCTGTATTATACAATTGTATTACCATTATATTGTATTACTACAATTATGATTATTTCACCCTAAATACGTGCCTACGTAACTATTTTTAGCTTGATTAAGGGGGGGGGTCCATTTTTGGTCAATTTTTCGACCATCTCCGATTTCGCTCATTTTCACATATAACGATCTTTGAGTGGGATCTTTGAGTGGTTTAACGAGTTTTCAAATTAAACTCGTATCTCTTACGGTTGTTCAGTAATTTCACCTCAAAGTTGAGGTCCGCATGTGTTAAACACAGGAAACAGAAAAAGTGGTGATTTTATTCTTGCGCCAAAAAATCTCTCGACGAACAGTTGTAATCCTGCATAATTTTGTATTTATAATGTAGGTATAATCATAAACTGCGGTACGCTGGAAGTAGAATTTTGAATTGGGCACCTAAAATTTTTAAAAAAATTTTTATTTATCGAAAACAGTGGAAAATCGTCAAAATGCAACGTTTTTTGCAGCTGAAAAGTGGGGTTTTCGGGATGAATTGCAAATTGCTCTAATTCAGAGACCTAAATAAAAATTCTAACTCAGGGTTCCGTAGTACTTGAATTGGCTGTTCCATTGATACCAATGGTTCCATTGTATGTTTTTCCAGTTTCGAGATTTTTTTGGCGCAAAAATGGGCATTTTTAGCAAAATTTTTAAAATTTCGGTTTTTTCGAAAACTTGGCTAAATTCCGAAAACAGTATGATCCTAAACTGCCTATTTTCTATTCCAACATGTGTATTCATGTCTTCGGATCTATTTGCAGCATGAATTATGCAGCTGATAGCTGTGTCCAGTACTTCTCAGCGTGCCAAACGGGACCATCGAACCCCGAATTTCTCAAAACGCGATTTTTAAAATTTTTCAAAATATGGCATATATATTATACATCAATCAAAAGCTCTCATTGCAGGGATAAATTCTTTTCATAGAACTATGGGCCGGAAATGCTTCTATTTTAAGTTAACCGCTGTTAAATGTTTCATTACATCAGGAGGAACAAGGGCCTTGTTTCTCCGAGAAATTCTTCAGAGAAGCTTCTGATCAAGCCCATCCGGCTGGAAACTGTACAAGAATGCTTTTCTTAATAGTTTTTAAAGGTGTATAACAAAATAAGCTAAAAACATAGAGTTGATTTGCGAAAATTTGCCTCAGTTGGCTGCAGCACACTTGTGCTCGCTCATATTCAAATTGCATACATTTGATTGCTCGTAACTTACGGAGAACTGAACAAAGCAACTCAAAATTTAAACTTGATATGTAAACTTGAAATGCATTTATGTTGCTAACTTATGTGTGAAAACGAGCGAAATCCGTCGCCTAAAAATTTTTTCATGATGGACCCCAGCCTTAAGAGATCATCTTCCAAGTGGCATTCATTGCCTCAAAACTACATTTTGAAGATAATTTTGTGATTAGATGATTGAATTTGCGCAATCTTTTTTATGTTAAGGACTCTTAGCGAATTTATGACAGCCTTGGGGAGTTAATAATGTGGCTGAAGAGATGAGAAGCTCCCATCCTGGACCATTTCTAAATTTGAGAAGAGTGCCCACTCTTCATTAAGGACTTCATTATGTTTCAGTTAATTCTTCGGTTTTAATTCCCTTGTTAATCTTCGTATGCATATCATATTACATCAAATAGCAAGCATCAACTAAATTCGACCTCGCCAAATCCAAATCGGACTTCCCCGAGCTTACAAAACACGACTTCTTCCCACTAGATCCTACTCACAACTGACTAACAAACCGACTCTTCCGGAACTTTCGGATATCCGAACTTTCTATTATTAGCTAAACAACTAATCCGTTTACACATCAGTGTGCAAAACACTTTGCGTTTGCTTAACTAATTTGCACAAATTTTCATCTTTAGTCAGCCTAACTTCACAGTAGGATTAAGTACCTGCGATGACAAACATTGAATGCTTGATTATGGCGTCCATTCATTTGCACATGGTCATTCATTAATTGAATAAACGGTTATAGATACTTGTATTGTGTCCAGTCCAGTGCACACTTGTATAGATGCATGCATATGCTTATTAAATAACGATGTGATGTATAGAAGTGCTGATTATCCCATTTCAACTCTCCTATACTACTTCGGATTTTAAGACTACGACCAAAAAATGTGTGTACAAACTTCGACCGTTTATAGCAGATTAACCTTTGGAGTAAACCCCAACAATGTATATATTTTAGAATCCTCAGAAAATCGAGATTTCGAAAATCCGGGAAATTCCGGAATTCCGTTTTTCATTCACGGAAAATCTAAAATTATCAGTTTTGCGCCAAATTTTTATCACAATCAAAATTTTGTTTTCACGATCGAATAGAGCTGGTCCCGCTGCATATTTTTGCTCCTACAAGTTTTTCAAGAAAATGCACCCAGTTTCCGGAATTCCGCGTTTTCAAAATTTCCGGATTTTGAAAATTTTCTCCAATACCCACAAGATGGGTATCATTCGAAAGCTCTTATCCAGCTGAACAACTTTTGTAATAGAATGAACTCTTGAAAAGGCACACATTTCCCGAAATTCGAGAAATTAAACTAACTAATTAAACTAATTAAAGTGGCGATCGAGCCAAAGTTTAAAAGCTTTAGCACTGGGGAGGGGGTAATCGAGACAAGACGCCAATTGCTAACATATAGCTGGTGTATCACTTTAATTAGTTTAATTAGTTACAGCGGCTCAATTCAAATTTGGGTACATAGTTTGAAACGATGGAACATTTAAATATTGCGAGAAGCAAGTTCATTTTTAGACTGACAAAATTGTATTCATGATAGATCAGAATAATAAAAATAAACAGTAACAAATGTGATTTTTATGTCAATTACAACAGATTCTCGTAAGTTAAAGCAGACTTCATTTAATAGATCCTCTTTTCCGGTCAAACATATTGCTATCGTGCTTCGTGCTTGGCAGCAGTCTGATACAACACACATACATATCTAACTGTCTCAAAATTAGTAAGAAATATATACATAAAGTGATGCCTAATCTTGACCAAGATTGAAAGTTGGGTGTTGAGGTTGAGTCAATCTCGTTTTCAACGAACTTTCAGTTACTATTACCATTTAACAACTGGCCAAAGACAGACTCGAATTCGAGGCAGTTGTGACCAAAGCAGAATCCAGAGTTAAGCTTACTGGTAGCATCTGGACGGCACGGAGTCCCACTTGGAAAGAAACCTTGTATTCTAGTTTTTGTGCATTCAAAACTGCAACCGCGCAGTCTTATAGAGCTTGATTTACCGCAATTGGTAGAGTTTGCTGCAAGTTCAATTGCAGTAGGCAGTGGAAAACTTAAGCTAGTTGTCAAGTTTTCAGCAATAAGATATCTGGTACGATTGTCGCAAAGACCACAAACGGAAATTCCCACATCAGACAGGTCAGACCCAGTACAGGATGAATAAAGGGAGGAGGAAGAGCAGTTTTCCAGATTGATCAAAATCTGCTTTTGTACTTGACACTTAGGGCACTCAGTTTTCTGCAGTTCAGTGAAGTTACATTCTTTCACCGTATTAAGGCTTAATTTTATTTCCGTCGCTGGAAATCCCGCTGTTAAGTTTCGACATTCATCTTCTATGCAAAATGAGGATGCATATTTACCGCAGGATGTATACTCAATGGGTTTTAGTTGTTGCCAAGACGCATCTAAATTGCCCGTTACAGGCTGAGTTAAACAGAATAAGTGTTTACATTGTCCTGTACCTGCAAGAGTTACTGGAACGCTGCAAGGCCATTTAGAGTAACACTGTAGCCCAGAAGAGTATTCGATTTTAAGCATATTTACGATAGCTTCAGTTGCAGACGTTGGTTCTTTCGAGAGTCGATAAAGACTATAGCAAGAGCAAATTAGGCCTATTATCAAGAAAGCAGCCGAACCGCTGCTATAGCCAATTACCAATTTCAAAAAATATTTAGTCTGAGACAGCGTCCAACGATGACTACCGCCGCCAGTAACCAAGCTTTCAGTTTCCGATCTTTCCGCTATAAAATCACCAGTGCGAGGAACAAGGGGGAAAATACTGGTAATAGAGTCAGTAAGCCACTTCCTGCGAGCTCTGCTACTTACGTTAGATTCCGTTGCCTTAGCCCGTTTTGCAGTTCTTGAAATGTTAGACATATCAAACAATACACTAAACTTAAATGCAGTATGAGGTAATATCTCACGTTCAATTAGTTATTAAGTAAGTTATATTAGTATGCTAACAAACACTCTCGGCACAAACCCGTCTAAAATAACAAGAAAACACGTTTCAATTGATATTATTGCAACAATTACGCAATAATCAAAACATTTGCGCAATACTAACAGTGGTTCTTCTTGTAATTCCTGAAACAACAACAACAAGAACAAGATAAATTATACAATTTCAAATCATACATATTGATTTTATTTTCATTCTTTAAGGAGTCTCTTAACTCTTCCTTTCCGCTTTTCTTTTCACTGGGGGCCTTTCATGTTTTGCCGCTAGCCCAGCTGTCTTGCGAGCGAATAGAGTTCCCAGAGCTTAAGTGAATGAGAGTGATTCACACTCTCATTCAGGTAAGTCCCTATGAGCAAGAGTTTATAATAGGAAGAGTACGACACCGTACCCTTCCTAGTGCTTTTCAGCTTCTAGATGCTCGGCACATTAAGGCCGAAATCTCGGGGGGGGGGGTCACGGTTAACACTGTTAACCATGTGTTTATATGCGTTTGAACTAAAACGCATCTGATTGGCTGTTCGCTTACCTCATGTCAATTTTACGTGTATAAGCTGACCCCCCCCCCGAGATCTCGGGGGGGGGGCTCAGCTTAACGTTGTTAAGCGTGTGTTTATATGCGTTTGTACTGAAATGCATTTGATTGGTTACTTAGCTATCGTAGCCCTCACCAGTGCATTTCAATAGCAGCAGCGAAGCAGCTAATCAAATGCATTTCAGTTCAAACGTATATAAACACACGCTTAACAACGTTAAGCGGAGCCCCTCCCCGAGATCTCGGGGGGGGGGTCAGCTTATACACGTAAAATTGACATGAGGTAAGCGAACAGCCAATCAGACGCGTTTTAGTTCAAACGCATATAAACACATGGTTAACAGTGTTAACCGTGACCCCCCCCCCGAGATTTCGGCCTTAATGTGCCGAGCATCTAGAAGCTGAAAAGCACTAGGAAGGGTACGGTGTCGTACTCTTCCTATTATAAACTCTTGCTATGACTAAGAATGACCCCAGCAGAGGTCACAGCTGTGAGCTGACCTCCCTAGAGGGTTTAGGCTGAGGCCAGCCTTGCTCAGCTCAGTGCACAAACATAGGAAGTCAATAGGAACGGAAGGGATGGCCCCTACTGGACCTAGAAAAGGTTGTCTCTTTTGCTTGCTACTAAGCAAAAGAGAAATTCTTCAAACCGCCACGAGGCTTTTCAGTGGCCGCTGGAAGGCCAAAGTCTGGAAATGAATTAATTGAATTAACGAGTTCCAGCTCTGACCCCCCACCCAAAATCCGGCCTAGAGCCCATCCATCTTTCCGATTTATGGGTCACCTGTGCTCATTAATCCCTGGACCATTAATCAGGAACCAGCGCGCCTGGGCTTTCGTAGGTCACAATCCTTCCGACCTCGAAGAACACGTTTTATGCTACCTAGTCGGGCCCAGTGCCATACCTTAGCAAGGGCACCCCGCATCCGCGGGGACAGGTGAATACAGGTGAATATATATATATATATATATATATATATATATATATATATATATATATATATACATACATATATCTATATATATATATATATATATATATATATATATATATATATATATATATATATATATATATATATATATATATATACACATACATATATCTATATATATTGTAGTTTTAGGGGGTGTTGCCCTTTCGCCCATCCTCTGAGGTATTTTGTGGGTAATTTCAGGTGGTTTGCGAGCAGCCAAGCCCTCGCAGACCACATCTCTCAAAAAATCCGTATAAAATCGCAGTTTTGCTCTTTTTTCGCAGTTTTTTTTCTCAAAACTGTCCAAAAAGGCTTTTTGGCTTAATTTTCAATTTAACGTCTACTCTTTTTTTCTTAGGGTGGTGATTCCTTTTGGAGACATCAACTTTGAACCCTCATTACTCATTCATTCATTGCAGTTAAGAAGCCATTTTTACATGAAAATGCAGCTGAACATTTTGTCTTTCTAATGAATACAACGACACACTTTCGTTCTCGGAAATGATTTTACTGCATTTTCGAAGTAATTTAATTTTCCAGATTTTTTGCAGACTAAAGTAAATTTTATCATGAGGCATCGGTCACATCATTCGATCCTACTATCAAATAGCTGGGGACCCTTTTAAAATTATTGTGAAACCGCTCTTCGTTGTAAAGAAATTTGCTAACATGTATGCGCAACCTGGATTTTGCCTACTTTTCCAAACGTTGGCAAGCGACCAGTTTAGCTAGAAAGCACCAATCGAGTCAGCTAAAAAAGGGTCCCTGGATATTTTTGTGTAAAACACATCTAGTGAGTGACAACCCTATAGCTTGCATGGAAAGTGCTCCACAATCGTTGGAAAAATTTGGTCATGTTTTTGCAAAAACTACATTTTTTATGATAGCAGCGTACAGGATAGCAGTTAGAAGATTATAATGTCATGGATAATCGGCCTCGACGAGACCTTCGAATTGACACCCGTAGTTTAAATACGGCTTGTGTAGCTCAAGAAATGGCGGATTATTTAATTTCTGCGAAAATGGCAAGTTTTCACCGCCAAAATAAGAAAATCGGCTATATCTCTCGATAGCAAAAAGCTAGAAAGGTGCGTCAAAAAGCAAAAAGGTAGAGCTCAACAAGATCTTTCAAATGAACATAATCATAGCTGTGCAGCTGCTGTCTAATCGCCAAAAATCGGCAAAAACCACCCTGATCGGAGACGTCAACGTTTTGAAGCGGGGTTCCTAGGACGGTGTTAGAATGCTAAAAGAGCTTATTTTGGAAGGTTTCATTAAATTTCATCTTGATTTGAATCGTCAATCAACAATATATGACCAAGATGAATCACAGCCTTAACTAAATCATATTAAAACGGTCGTTTTTTCCTATTTTTTCAACTTCCAAGTTGTTATCTCAAAACTACTCTTAATCCAAAGACCAGAACGAACTTGGGCAATTAGTTTCAGGGTATGACCCTCACCCATCCTCCTGAGGAAAGGGAGCTGTATGATTCCCCGGGAGTAAGGTTTTCAGGGTAGGAACCTCATTAATCCCACAGTCGGCGACTGGCCATTTTTCCCGTTGCGCTCTAAAACTCACTGTCCCCTATCCCCCATGGGGGGATCGCCCTCCCCACGGGTGGGAACTTTTCTTTAAGAGAATTTATTTGATGCTCCCCCGAAAATTTGTCTGAACATTCTGTTCAAGTTGTGGGAGGGTTGGATTCTCAATCTGTTTCCCATTTTGCTCTGTCGGCCCGATTGTCGGATTTTCCGGCTGGGAGGGCTCTCCCCGAAGGGGAAAGGGGCTTTGTCTCTGCCTCCAATGATGCCGTTGTGCAGGCTGGCGTAGGTGGTGACAAATTCAAAATCAAAGTTTGGCCCAGTCCTCCGCTTTTTATACTTTGCAATCCTCAAATGAAAGATTTATTGACAGCGCTTATCAGAGGGTTTTGCCACAAATGTCAAATTTGGGTCAAAATTCTGGAATTCAGTGTGGACAACCTGATAGGTCTGTATATGCACAACAGCGGCCAATTCTTCAGCACGGAATTTCACAATATGAGGTGATAAATGCCCCTCCTTCTCCTCCTTTTTCTCAAGTGCCTGTGAAGCATCCAGTGCCTCGCTTAACGGCTCAACCCCCATCTTACCTTCCTCATCCTCCTACAATTCATACCATTGATAGGTCAGTAGCAAAAGAGGATGTCTTTGTATACCGGATGTACAATGATATTCTTCGGGATATTCCACGATTTGATCCCGACAGAATGTATTTCGAAGACTGGCTCCCAAATTTTGAATCCGCTTCTTCTATCCGTCAGATTCCTCTGGAGCAATGGGCCTGGCTTTTGTTTAACAAGCTAACTGGAAAGTATTAATCTATGTTTCACGTTGTGGACAGGGAGTTGCTGAAACCTTTGATGGCTTTGTCCATATGCTAAAATGCCAGTTTCCCCGTCCCCAGATGTCTATTCAAGACAGATAATGTTTTACCCGGAGGACTCAACGGCCGGGGGAGTCGATTCGCCGCTATATTTCTGGGACTGCAGGCGCAAGCGTTGATTGTTTGGCCGAACGATCCCCGGAACGTGAGTTATATACAAAGTGTACAACAGCTTTTTTGGGCATTGCGGATAAATCGTGTATTAGTGCTTTGGTGCCACTTTTTGCCAATCAGTCACCAACAATGGACTAAATATTGTGTGTTATCAACATAATAGATTCTCGAAACTCAAAACTCTCTGAAGCGGACAGCCTTTGCTATGCGGTGCCGCTCTATCAAGATTCTGCGGAGTCCACGGTAAAGAATGATCCAGATCCAGAAAAACTGAAGTAGAAATACCCTATAGGTGGCTTGTGTCCGGAAATACAAGAAATGAAAGATTGGGCCGAACAGCAAATTCAGGACAAATTATCAGTGTGGAAGGAGGATCGAAAGAAAAAGTTGGGTTCCCCGTGTAACTTTGCAAGCGAAGGGGGCACCATTCTGAAACGTATTGGGATAAATACCCGTTTCGGGCGCCCCCTGATTACAAGGCCCGTCCCTTGCCAATTGGGATACATTATTTAGAGGATTATTCCAGTTATGCTCATGCTCCTCAATTTCAATAAACGGTATCATCAGATCACATCTCCAGTGGCGCATCATGGCCGGTTTGCATTCGTATATCCGCAACAGCAGGTTCCGGCTCCAGTGGCTCCACAAGTGCGGCTCCAGGCCCCGGCGCCTCTGTTGGCGTCGGCTCCTGAAAACGGCGCTTGTCTGGGGCCGCGAGATCGGCTGCTCCTCTGAATGTGCGCCAAACTGCGCCGGTGGGGGCGGGCTACTCATCAGATTAACCAAAATTCGGTAGGGCCAGCTACCACCCCTGTGCAAAATGATTCCGTCCAGGAACGAGTTGCTCAAGTGAGGTCGATATTCATTTGAGGATGATTGAAACTTTTTCAGAACCCCAAAAAAATGCAAAAGAGGGGGTAACCCACCATTTGTCCGAGTCACCACCCCAGCCGCTGAAACCTGTGCTAGAGGAGGGTGATATTTCGCCTATTCCTCCGCATTTTCTTCAGGTTTGCCGCTGGCTCCGGTGGGTTCTGCTGAGAATAGAAAATTTTGGGTACAAGATATTCTGGAAAGTCAGTCCTCTCCCTAATCGGCGAAGGTTCTGTCCGAGCCTTTGTCGGAGGTTCTTCGTGGGAGGCAGACCGGAGAAGGACTGGATCTGGATTTTGGTTGTTCTGAAGGCAGCCTCTCTGAAGACCTACTCTATGGAGAACCGGAGGTGGACTCTGGCCCTGCCGTGGTGGATGCAGGGGAGACGATTGGCCACACAGAGCAGCAAGCAAAGGAGACCGCCGCCACAGCATCCGCACCAGTAAAACCTATTGCTACAAAAACGATTTTTTCTTTTAAATTCTGTACCTATTTTCTTATACATATTTTGTTATTGCTTAACACGTTTTCACCGGGACAATCAACCCCCTCCCCCTATTTTCGGCTATTTTCCTTACCTGGGAATTTGCGTACTAAAACGTTTTATAATTTTTTTATCCTTCCATTATTGTCTATGTGCATTGTCTGTTACAACTTGTAGTGTTTTCGTGTTTCAGCTCATATCTTTTATTTTAGCATCCTGAACTTTTTCATTTTAGCTTAGTTCTCACTTATTTGTTTTTGTGTTTTTGTGCCACTAACTTTCTTTATGTTTAGGAAATTTGTAAGCACATGTATGCATATTTTTGGTTTGGCGGTGTAAACAGAAATTCGAGTGGTGGTATAGGAACCTTGTGCTATACCACTGCTAGTTCTGTATTGTTTTACGGTTAATATTCACCTTGAACACATGTATATGCGTATACCTATATTTCCAATCTTGATTGAACTTTTTGAACTCTGAATTTACTTTATTTAGATTTAAAATTACAATTCATGAATTTTCTGTGACTCTAAATAATTCTCATGTTCTTGATGTATAGTCGGCGATTGTTTGTTATCACTGTTAGCATTAATATTAGCGTTATTGTTTTGCACCATATATGGACATTGAAACAGTTCTTATATTTTTGCAACTAATCTAGGTTGTTTTTGTTCACTAATTGTGATATAACCCGTTTGTGCGATGATTTCTCTAAAACTAAAATCTTCATTTTTTGCGCGTAAGACGTTTGGGAATTCGGGGTGGGTGATACAAACAGAGACTACTACTCTTGCGTTTTAAGTAAAGGGTTTTCCGTACCTTTTGTTGTTGTATACTGTGTAAATCCGTTGACAGGATCAGAAAATTGAATTTTACTCAATTGTTTGTTTATTACCTGCGTACTCAAAAATCATCTTGACTCCTGTTTAATTTCGTGTCAAAGGATTTAATAGATAAATTTATGAAAGTGAGAAATTTTATAGCAAGGGGGTTCTATGGTTTCGGGGTGGCTTAACGCTGCCCTGGGGTTTTCCTTGTTTCATATCCCGAACCTCCTACATCTTGATTACAACATGATTACTTTTTGAGACATTGATTTTGTCTACCATTGTCAGTTTTGTTGTAATTTTGCATTGGACTGTTCAAGTTATTTGTTGTCGTTTATTTGGTAATGCGGAAAATTAATTTATAGCTTTGGAATAAAAATCGTGTCCCAATTTTGGATGTTTATCTACTTTTCTGAGATAGGCACAAAAGGAGAGAATAGACATACACTACCGGATTGTGAACCTGTAAAAGTAAAATCTCGTTTATTTAGTAGAACAACGAAGTGCTTATATTTTTTACAATGGATATATTGACGCTTAAGTCTAGGCAAAAGTCTAGGAATCCAAAGTCCAAAACAACGCAACCGGACTGATAAAAAACGGTCCCGTTACTAGTACCAGTGTCGTACATTTCCCCCTACAGGGAATCATATATTTCCCTCCATGTATTTCCCATTTCAAGCTTTAATATTTCCCCCGTCTAAACGAACTTAGCCTGGTGACGCAAATAATTCAACAGGGTCAATGCAGCAAAGCTTTTGAAATGCTGTTAAATTACAAGTAAAAATATAAGTCTTTAATATACCATACAACCAACCGCGGCCACGGTCCGCTCACCGTTCTCGAGAAACTTCTTTCCCCGCCTTGCACCAAATCAGATTCAGGTAAGCTCAGGACAGAATTAAGTACTGAAGTCCCATTCAAAATTTGGACTGCACTCAGCTAATCCACAGGGGGTCTGTCCCATTATCCACACCCACAGCTCCGAAGCAATACCGAAGAAGTACAATGCTACTGGGTGAGTTGAAATTTGGTAGGGGTAGGGTTTCGGACCTGTTGATTTCAAAAATGCAAAAAATTTTATATTTTAAAAAATTTTAAAAATTTAAAAATTTTAGCTTGGTAAGGGGGGACCAAGGGAACCGAAATTTTTTTTGAAAAAATTTTGCTGAAAACTTGCTTACAGGGGCTTTCTGGTGTGCTGATGACGAATCTGAAATCAGTTTTTCGATTCAGCTTTCCGTTAGCTTAAAATAGCTAAAGTTTTAAGCTTAAGATGTAAGCTTATCCTGAGCTAACGAAGAGCTGAATCGAGAAACCGCCTTCAGATTCGTCATCAGCACACCAGAAAGCCCCTGTAAGCAAGTTTTCAGCAAAATTTTTTCAAAAAAATTTCGGTTCCCCTTGGTCCCCCCTTACCAAGCTAAAATTTTTAAATTTTTTAAATTTTTTTAAAATATAAAATTTTTTGCATTTTTGAAATCAGCAGGTCCGAAAACCTACCCCTACCAAATTCCAACTCAATCAGTCAACTTGTGCTTCTTCTGTACTTCTTCGGAGCTGTGGGGAGGATAATGGGAAAGACCCATCCACAGTTACATAGTCCTAATCACATTTGGTGCAATCCGGGGTTTAACTGTTAATTATATCTACGTATTGAAATGATCAAACCAGAAATTACGCAGTGTCGATTGATTTCACAGTACCCTGTCACGGTGCAAAACTTCCCCCGGAAGATTTACAACGGTGCAATTCTTCCCCCTGGAAATTTTGCACCGGTGCAATCTTCCCCCGGGGGGAACATTTGCACCGGCAGAATTTCATAGGTATTAACAATAATAACTGCAACCGAGGTCTTAGCTAAGCTCTGGCTTATAGTTTCGAAATTGTAAAATGCAGCTAATCGAAACACAACTTGAAACGACGCGATGATGCTTCTTTAAACTTTAGCTTTCACATTTGAGGGCAAATAGATTTTTCGACTAGCTAGCACAACAAAAACCGGAATCGTTTTCACAATTCACAGCTTTCGCAACGAATAAAATTAATTGATTAAAATTGACCAGTGCTTTGTAGTTTGTTATAACTCCATGAATGAAAGTTTCTTTTTTAGAGTTATTTGTGAATTTACTTTCGTTGATCTGTGTGAACCAGGGTTTTTTTGGTTTTCGGATTTGCGTCAACCTTGCGTCCCGCTAAATTTAAGTTACGTCCCGTTAAGAAATTTTGCGTCCAGGCAGAATTCTTGTTTTAGCGTTTTTTAGTGCAAAAATTGTTTTATTTATGAATATTTCGATAATTCCTGTAACGTAACGCTATTTAGAAAGTGGATGCTGCTTAACTGTAATGCACGATTACAAGATAACCTACAGAATGCAGACACGTCCAACATACACGGCGGGGGTCTAGGGGGCGGAGCCCCCCAGAAGTTGAAGAATTTTTTAAATTTACAAAATAATCCGTAGTGGAAAAGTTTAAAAAGATTTTATTTGGCATCTGCTGCATCTAACGAATGCCCTGAGTCAGTGATGGAACCGTGTCACTTAGGCTTGACCCGGTGACCCGGTAGAGCCCTGACCCGGTGACCCGATGACCCGGTGACCCGGTTTTCCAGAAAATTCCAAAATCTGCAAAAAAGTTTTGATTTTGCCTAAGAACGCTAAATTTTTGGCTTCCGTGTTCCATTACCACCCCGAAAAGAATAACTATGACACATACATTTGCTGTAGGTTTTTTAAAATGCATTTGATGGTAGCTGTAGCTTTTTCTAAATTAATGCGATTTTAATTGCAACACCAATTTATCCGATAATTTTGAAGTTCTAATATGTCACTAATATGTCTAACATGTCTAACATTTGTCCATTAACACGGAGCATATACTTTAAAAATTTGGTTTTTCATTATGTATTGCGTTAACTTAAATTAAATTAAATTAAATTGTTTACTTACTTCAACGTTTTACCTTGGTTTCGACAATAATCTGAAAAACATATTCTACTGAATACAGTTCTGCAATAATCATTAAACTTATAAAAGCTAGACAATAATTTGCCAGAGACAGACAGATTCAAATAACATCAAGCTGCGAAAATGCTCAAGACTAAAATATAGAAAAAAGCCAATTAATATTGGACATTGAACAAAAATTTAAGCTAAAATTTTAGCTTGGTAAGTCAAAAATTTCAAAAATTTGAGGTAAATTCAGAAAGCCGGGTCAAGACCGGGTCGCAGCTCTTGACCCAGTGACCCGGTTCCATCTCTGCCCTGAGTAATTTTCGATATTATTGACACACATTATGTATTCCGATATTTCAATGTTAGTTAAACTAATTACAGTATTAAAATTTATGAAATATTTAGGAATGTCATTGAGAAGAAAGGTAGTAAATATTAAAACATACATTCAGTTTTGAAAACTCTGAGAACTAATAGTGATCCTTGATAACAATATTACCAATGAGCACCTAGGGGTCTGGGGAGCGGAGCCCCCGAGAAGTTGGAAATTTTTTAAAATTCGGATTAAATCCGTTGTGAAAATATTTAAAAAGAATAATTTGGCAACTGTTACATCTATTTCTAACTGAAGCTCCTAACGCTAATGCATTTCTTGTGTGAATTGCATCTGTAAATTTTTGAATTTTAAATAAGTCAGTATCAATAAACAAAGAAGCGTGTATGCTTCGTGCTGCATTATTCAACGGCAACACAGTGAGGCATTTGTAAATTACCATTAACGCTATAGTACGACCAAAAAATGTGTGTACAAACTTCGACCGTTTATAGCAGATTAACCTTTGGAGTAAACCCCAACAATGTATATATTTTTAGAATCCTCAGAAACTCGAGATTTCGAAAATCCGGAAAATTCCGGAATTCCGGGTTTTATTCACGGAAAATCTAAAATCTTTAGTTTTTCGCCAAATTCTTATAGCAATAAAAAATTTTGTTTTCACGATCGAATAGAGCTGGTCCCGCTGCATATTTTTGCTCTTACAGGTTTTTCACGAAAATGCACCCAGCTTCCGGAAATCCGGGTTTTCAAAATTTCCGGATTTAAAAAATTTTCTCCAATACCCACAAGATGGGTATGACTCGAAAGCTCTTATCGAGCTGAACAACTTTTGTAATTGAATGAGCTCTTGAAAATGCACACATTTCCCGGAATTCGAGAAAACCGAATTTTAAAAATTTTCTCCAATACCCCACAATATGGGTATCATTCGAAAGCTCTTGATGAGTTGAAGAAATCTTGTAATAGAAGCAACTCGCAGAAATGAGCCCAGTTCTCGGAATTCGCTAAAACATTCTAAGCTAGAGTGAAATCCGGAATTCGTGAATTTCGGGGATTTGGTGCATTCTCAGACATTGGTTCAATCACAAGATTTGTTCAGCTCATCAAGAGCTTTCGAATGATACCCATATTGTGGGGTATTGGAGAAAATTTTTAAAATCCGGAAAATGCCGGAAAATCCTGTTTTCTCGAATTCCGGGAAATGTGTGCATTTTCAAGAGTTCATTCTTTTACAAAACTTGTTCAGCTCGATAAGAGCTTTCGAGTGATACCCATCTTGTGGGTATTGGAGAAAATTTTTAAAATCCGGAAATTTTGAAAACCCGGAATTCCGGAAACTGGGTGCATTTTCGTGAAAAACTTGTAGGAGCAAAAATATGCAGTGGGATCAGCTCTATTCGATCGTAAAAACAAAATTTTGATTGCGATGAAAATTTTGCGAAAAACTAAACATTTTAGATTTTCCGTGAATGAAACCCGGAATTCCGGAATTTTCCGATTTTTCGAAATCTCGAGTTCCTGAGGATTCTAAAAATATATACATTGTTGGGGTTTACTCCAAAGGTTAATCTGCTATAAACGGTCGAAGTTTGTACACACATTTTTTGGTCGTACTTATAGTTACAATAAATTCATCGTGAATTCCTCGTGCATAGGGTTTTTGCATTTGAAGATTTTAGAAAAATGCATTATTTCAAATTGCCATTTGTGTATTTTTTGCGAAAAACGTTTTTAGAAAAACCAAAACATTTACAGTTACAAATTTGTTAATTTCGGGGTTTTATTTTACTACTAATCTTGATCCTGCCTGACCTTTTGAATGAGACCAATATAAATGTTCACGATTATGCACCTAGTAAGATCCTATATTTATTGAAGTGAAATTTACAAGTTCGAAAGATCTGATATGGATGTAGGTGGACAATAACTTAACAAATAACATTGAGTAACATTGAGACATGACCTTGCACCTTGGCATTCCATGACAAAGTAGGAAACACCGGGGGTCTGGGGGCGGAGCCTCCAGGACCCGAAATTTTTGGAAAAAGCGGAAAAATTGGTACTGGAAACATTTAAAGTGTTCACTCTTAGGAACGTCGTCCATTTTCATAACGTAGCTCACAAACGGAGCTCTGTTCAGCTACGTTAAAATGAGCTACGTTTCATAACGTAGCTCAGCTTTATAATGAGCTGTTTTTGTAATGTTTGTATGCCGATTAAAAAATTGTTGCAAAGCTAACTGATGTTTATTGCAGCCTGGTCAGTGTGTATTAGAACACAGCACAGACAGCCAACATTGGCTTGGGAAACTAAAGAATTGAATTCAGCAGACAGTTTAACACTTAACTTAATGTTTCACAAAAGGAACCAAAACGGAAGTGAGAAGCTCTTTTCAAGTCTATAATAAAAAGCAACTGTAGATGAATACGTAGATTTGCACGGAGCTACGTTTAAGGTGGTGGTATCACTGGTATCCTTTTGTGTAGTGCTTTTGTGGTGATTTTTTGAAACGCTATAACTTTCACAATTTTGGGAGTTAGAAAGAGCTTTATACATCGTTTTAAA
>JASAND010027246.1:0-14372 GCA_030248195.1 Trissonchulus latispiculum | reverse complement strand
CTAACAACTCCCACGTCCAGGATTTGGGTCTTCCTGCTCAGAACTTTTATGTGCCAGAAAAATGGGTTTCGACGGTAAAATTCCAAAAATTGGGCTTTGCCGGAGTTGTTTGCCGTTATCGTTGTTAGAACAATTCTAAGCTTAAATTTAGGTTTGAAATCCTTTAATTTTCAGCTCCCATCACCAAAAGATACCTGTCTTTATATAGCTGTTAGAGATGCAACGGGGCCGCCAGTAATAACGGGGCAATGGCCTGAAAATTGGGGGTCCAAATAGAAAATTTTCAACAAATTTCTTTAAAAAATTTAAGGTTTTCAAAAGTTTCAGATAAATGCAAATGCGCTTATTGTTGTTTTTTATTCAAATGGTGGGAAAACAAACCATTTTGCAGAGTATTTTTTTAAATTTCGAAATTGCAAAATTTTTTTCTAAAAATGTCAAAATTTTGCCTATGGGTTAGTCCCTGTGAGGCCCCGGACGGGACAAGGGCCTGTTTCCCTCGTACCGCCGGGGCCGAGGCCTGACGACCGGGTCGGGGCTGGGGCCGGTACCGAGGCCCCGGTGCATCCCTAATAGCTGTTTCTAAATATTTCTCGAGACATATTTCCTCGATTCAGTGAATTAGTCCTCCCTACACACCTGCCCCAGTCTCAGGTTTCCCCTCTGAAATTTTGGCCTAGGAAAAAACCATTACAATGCCATGGACGCTAGTCACTAAACTACTAAACAAACTCTTCTTTATCATTTACCTTCTAACTTGCGGCATTACTGAAAATCAGGTGTGTACAATGAGTTGGACTAATTGTGATCAAAATAAAGTCTGAAAGAAGAAATCTAATTACAAGAGGTGAAAACTAAAAAGATTAGCTGAAATCACTAACTGCAGGATTTTTTTTCAAATATTTTTCTTGTTCTCAGCTTAGCTATATAATTATCCTCAGTAATCGAAGTCGTAGTTGGCTCCATCCACTGTTTCGTTCCCCGTAACCTGACAACAAATATCAGCGGTGAAAAGTTTTCAAAAGCAGTATGTACGTTCGAAAACTACAGAAATTCAAATATTGTTGTTTCTTTAATGAAATTGAAAAACATCTTGAAAGTATGAACTATAATAAATATCGACGCCACTTAAATTTCCAATTTTATTAAAGTTCAGTAGAAAGGATACATTCGCAAGAAAATCAAAGATACAAATTAGCCCATCAGGCTGCAAATACGTTCTGTTCGGCCAATTCTGACCACAGTCACCAAATTATTATGTCCAAGCTTAAAATTTCATGACAAATTTATAATTGCTGGAACTTCTGTTTATCTTGCAAAGATTTTGTTTCAGTGGATAAACAACTGTTAGTCCTATAGTTACATTGTAACAACCAACAAAGCCAAAAAAAAAACATCAAATTTTAAATCAACCAAATATTTTCTGATGTTAGTCTACGCATTCTATTGTTGTGGGTAGCAAGCAACAAAGATTAAGGCTAGCAGTCTTAAAATAAAAAAAATGAAATACATCCGTTGAATAAATTTGAAGCATTTTGAGCATGCTGATTGGCTTAAATCAACTTTGTAGCAAATGAAGAAAATATATACTGAAACTGGGTGCAGTGAGGATATATAAATCTAATAATTTTGTTGTCAGGATTTAAATAATGCATAGGCAATGGCCGAGGTTTTCTCTGGGCCAAAAAAGTCGGCCGGAGTGAGGCTCCCCACTTGTCAGAGGGTGAAAGGCCAAAGTGGGGGGGATAAAATGGCCTAACAATGCTAAAAATACTGTAAAAATAGTATGGTTTATACATACATATATACTAAACTAAGCTAAGCAAGGGGACTACGACAGATAGACGATTTTGAACCAAAAAATTTGGCGAAGCCAGAAAAATTTGAAAATTTTGACCAAAAAATCCCTTGACATTTTCTGGATACGTTATAGTGAGTCTGGAGAAAAGCCCAAAGCGGGGGGAATGGCGCCGCCCGCTAGAAATCCTGGAATGGCTGAACTGCTTGAACTGAAAAGTGAAGCTAATATTTTTCCCAAGACGGTTGGAGAGTGGGAGCCATTTTAGGACGTTAAAAGCGGGTTTTGGCTTACAGTATCTGGACATAGTTCTACCATATAGGCAAGTAGCTTGTCCCAAATGAAGGCAGTAACCGATTTGCCTGCCATAACCAGAAAAACTGGGAATATCGGTTCCTGCAAGAACCGGAACGCCTTAATAAATGAATGAAAATGTTAAAAAATGCGTTGCGTTTGTGTGAGTGTTCGTGTTGTGCTACAGCAAAGGCGGGCAAAACGGACTCCGGAAATGAGCTGGGCGCACCAGAAAACCCCTATGGACAAAGTTTTGAGAGGCTATGCACAGTCCTATATGGTGTTCTTGGAAGTCGGTACCGACTTGACCCTCCCGACAGCAAAGTGGAACCAGCCCAGCAATATGGGTGGGTCCGACGGCAAAACTGCTTACGGGAATCAATTCGCCGTGCCGGAAAACCTTTGTATGAAAGAACTGAGCTTTCTAAGTTGAATACACAGCGAGAAATTTCGATTTTTCATTTTTCGAATTTTCACCATTTTTGACCGGCCACTGTGGTCGCATGGGAAGTGATAGAGAAACGAGACTTAGCTATTTAGTTAGTTCAATATATGTAGTTTCTGAATATAAAAAGAAATCGGCTCCAGCTCTTAACGTTCGAGCTGCGCAGCGACCACAAAAATGGTCACTTTTCGCTTTCTGAACCGACTTTGCGGCGCCGCTGCGGCGCTGTGGCGCACCTGCGGCGCAAAAAAGTAGCGATTCTTAAATGGCGCATGGGGTACTACCAGACCCTATACCCCTTTAGGTCCGGCCTCCGCTGCAGATTACGTGAAAGAGGCGGAAAGTCAGGACAATACGACCATTAAATAGGAGAAACCGGAAAAAAAAACATCGCCGCCATAACCGGTCCGGGGCACAACTTTTTAACGGAAAGTGATACGGGGCTGAAACTTCGCACACATACTAAACTCGATGTGCTCTACAATTTGCGCATGAAATCTGCGCAGGATCTGCGCAGGATTTTGCGCAGCCTCTGCGCAGCCTCTGCGCAGCTTATTTTACGGTGTCTCCAGGGACTTTTGACACATATTATAGGGGTCGCTGCCGCGACCCCTATGATAAACAAAACAGATTTCTTCATTTTTGATAACATTTCTAGTACTTCTCAGTAATGGCACAAAGTAAGCAGTTAGGCAGAATTCTTAGCATTATTAGAAAATCATGCTAAAATTAGTTTGAAATATGTAGCACTAAAACAACACCAAAAACAATATATACGTACAGCCAAATGTAAAGGTGTAGTTTGAGAAAATCCGTTGCTTCCAAAAATGCAACATCGCAACATATCATCAGTCATGTGTCGCAGTAGCTATTAAATAAGCCAAACAAGCAAATAAATAAAAGCTAACATCTTAATCTTTGGCAATGCTGAAGTGACGAAACATTAAACTGAAAAATAGACTTGGATTTGTGTTAGGCAACCCACGAAACCCTATGTATCACTTTCAGAAAAAGCTAAGACAAAAATTTTTCGGGTTTTCTTGACCTCCCCTCTTGAAAATTGAAAATACGCGCAATCAAATGATTTTGTAGAATACCCTACTAAATTTTAGTTAATTGGTCAAGTTTAAAGAATTTGACGGACGGGGGAGTATATATATAATCGAGACTAGGGTCCACAAATTTAATGTACGTAATGCAAGTGTATACAACTTATATTTAATATTGTACATCTACAAAAACAAAGCGTAGTTCCGACAAGTTTCTATCCCTTTCCAACCGGATTTTGCTATTTTGAAGATAATTTTACAATGTTTCAGCATGGTGTCCATACAATTTTGAGACTAGGTAAGCGTCCCTGCATTGCAGCATAATGTAGTGGCATCAGGCGTTCTTTGTCCTGAACATAAACACTTCCAGGATCACAGCATTCTAGTAATATCTCCAAGCACCTGAAATAAGCAAATCGTTAAAGTTCGAGGCTATATCAAATTTTGCCAGGTTGTTTATTCTATTTCGTGTGTTCGACGTGTAAACTTTTGTTGCACAAGCTTTAAGGTGAATCTTTTATAAAGCCGCGTTGCATGTTTTTAAAGCTTTCCAATATATACTTTGCAATAAACATCAGCGATGACTTAGCAGATTTCCAACTTCAGTTTTAACTGCTTACATACGTATTACGTATTACCTAAGTATTAGTCAAGTCAAAATCCCTGTATAGAAACAATGGACCATTCATTTCAATATTACTGGAAAACAATGCATAATTGTTTTCTGGTATCACACAGGCATTAAAATTTTTTATCAAACTGACGTGGCTTCAGTTTTAAGCGATTTGACTGACTATCGCTAACTGTCAAGCGACTAGTCAAAGATTTAACAATTAGAAAGGAACCAAGCATGAATGCCCTTATTGTCCATTGTATTACTATTTTAGGTTAAGTAAGCAATGCCGGAAGCTTTTCTGATAGGCCGCGTGAGTAGCATAGTAGTACATACGTAGCTTCTACAAAGCAAACACACAATGTACAATGGGCAAGTCTTGTGATAAGAACCATACGCTAAATACCTATCACTAAACGTTTCATAAAAACTGAATAGTGTGACGGGGCGAGGGGGGCAGGAGAGAAGACTATCCGCTCTAAATAAAAATCGATGAAAGTGCATGGGTATGTTTTTGCCTTCGCAATTTTCATCAATACTCGTTTACTGAATAATATCAATATGTTACTTTAGCCCTTTCACTCCAAGTAATTCAAGGTCTGCCAAAATTTCCTCAGTGCAGCATACCCACACAGGTATAAAAAAGTTGGTAGCACAATATGAGAAGTACAGTTTCTACTATTGGTCTTTGTACCACGCATCTGTCTGTACACTGCGTATATATTTTCGAAACCATGCAAAAACCGGGGACAACTCAGTCAGTGTTACAGCCAGAGGGTGTGCTAACAAATGTGACTGTTTTTATGTGGCCTGACTGCATAGTAAAGTTTACAGTTTGTACTATATATAGCTGACATCTATGACTGTTCGTTTTGGTTATATACACACATGCTATAGCTTTGTTGACTGTATGCTTAAATGGCTGGCAAAAGCCAGTAAAACTTTGTTGTAGTTTGTGAACCATTTGTATACACCCCACATGCATGCTTTAGTTTGATGCTAGGAGAGACACGCACACATACAGACACACGTACACGCAGATATTTGCTGTAAGCATTAAGTCAGGCAAAGCAAGCATTTATTAAAATCGCCAAACTATTAATGTACACAGACAACGCCATCCATACCACAGTTTTTCCTTTCGTTCATCAAGCTAAGTGTAGCGTTTCGCGCACGCAGTGTTTCGCTCAACCTATTCTCCGCTATGCCTTGCCGCCTTTGCTGTAGCACAACACGAACACTCACACAAACGCAACGCATTTTTTAACATTTTCATTCATTTATTAAGGCGTTCCGGTTCTTGCAGGAACCGATATTCCCAGTTTTTCTGGTTATGGCAGGCAAATCGGTTACTGCCTTCATTTGGGACAAGCTACTTGCCTATATGGTAGAACTATGTCCAGATACTGTAAGCCAAAACCCGCTTTTAACGTCCTAAAATGGCTCCCACTCTCCAACCGTCTTGGGAAAAATATTAGCTTCACTTCAGTTCAAGCAGTTCAGCCATTCCAGGATTTCTAGCGGGCGGCGCCATTCCCCCCGCTTTGGGCTTTCTCCACTCACTATAACGTATCCAGAAAATGTCAAGGATTTTTGGTCAAAATTTTCAAATTTTCTGGCTTCGCCAAATTTTTTTGGTTCAAAATCGTCTATCTGCTACTAAAATACTTAGCTTAGTTTAGTATATATGTATGTATAAACCATACTATTTTTACAGTATTTTTAGCATTGTTAGGCCATTTTATCCCCCCCACTTTTGGCCTTTCACCCCTCTGACAAGTGGGGAGCTCACTCCGGCCGACTTTTTTGGCCCAGAGAAAACCCGGCCATTGCCTATGCATTATTTAAATCCTGACAACAAAATTATTAGATTTATATATCCTCACTGCACCCAGTTTCAGTATATATTTTCTTCATTTGCTACAAGTTGATTTGCCAATCAGCATGCTCAAAATGCTTCAAATTTATTCAACGGACGTATCATTTTTATTTTAAGACTGCTAGACTTAATCTTTGTTGCTTGCTACCCACAACAATAGAATGCGTAGACTAACATCATAAAATATTTGGTTGATTTAAAATTTGATACGCTTTGTTGGTTGTTACAATGTAACTATAGACTAACAGTTGTTTATCCACTGAAACAAAATCTTTGCAAGATAAACAGAAGTTCCAGCAATTATAAATTTGGCGAAATTTTAAGCTTGGACATAATAATTTGGTGACTGTGGTCAGAATTGGCCGAACAGAACGTATTTGCAGCCTGATGGGCTAATTTGTATCTTTGATTTTCTTGCGAATGTATCCTTTCTACTGAACTTTAATAAAATTGGAAATTTAAGTGGCGTCGATATTTATTATAGTTCATACTTTCAAGATGTTTTTCAATTTCATTAAAGAAACAACAATATTTGAATTTCTGTAGTTTTCGAACGTACATACTGCTTTTGAAAACTTTTCACCGCTGATATTTGTTGTCAGGTTACGGGGAACGAAACAGTGGATGGAGCCAACTACGACTTCGATTACTGAGGATAATTATATAGCTAAGCTGAGAACAAGAATATTTGAAAAAATCCTGCAGTTAAGATTTCAGCTAATCTTTTTAGTTTTCACCTTGTAATTAGATTCCTTCTTTCAGACTATATTTTGATCACAATTAGTCCAACTCAGCGTACACACCTGATTTTCAGTAATGCCGCAAGTTAGAAGGTAAATGATAAAGAAGAGTTTGTTTAGTAGTTTTAGTGACTACGTCCATGAGACAATGGCTTTTTCCTAGGCCAAAATTTCAGGAGGGGAAACCTGAGACTGGGGCAGGTGTGTAGGGAGGACTAATTCACTGAATCGAGGAAATATGTCTCGAGAAATATTTAGAAACAGCTATTAGGGATGCACCGGGGCCTGGTACCGGCCCCAGCCCCGACCCGGTCGTCAGGCCTCGGCCCCGGCGGCACCAGTGGTCAGGCCCCGGTCCCGTCCGGGGCCTCACAGGGACCAAAATATAGCAAAAATTTTGACATTTTTAGAAAAAATTTTGCAATTTCGAAATTTAAAAATACTCGCAAATGGTTTGTTTTCCCACCATTTGAATAACAACAATAGTTACATTTGCATACATCTGAAACTTTTGAAAACCTTAAATTTTTAAAGAAATTTGTTGAAAATTTTCTATTTGGACCCCCAATTTTCAGGCCCCGGCCCCGATTATGGCGGCCCCGGTGCATCTCTAACAGCTATATAAAGACAGGTATCTTTTGGTGATGAGCTGAAAATTAAAGGATTTCAAACCTAAATTTAAGCTTAGAATTGTTCTAACAACGATAACGGCAAACAACTCCGGCAAAGCCCAATTTTTGGAATTTTACCGTCGAAACCCATTTTTCTGGCACATAAAAGTTCTGAGCAGGAAGACCCAAATCCTGGACGTGGGAGTTGTTAGTGCTCAATAGACCTGGGAGGGAAACTCATTTCCGGAACAGTCAAAATATATATATACCTGTCCTTTCCTCCTGTAAGAAAAACTCTGAAACTGTGTTTTTTCTAGATTCTTAATTTTTTTGGTACCCAAAAGGTTCACTTGCAGTCAAAAATAATATATGCAAATTCTAGGTAGTGCGCCAGCGCGCACTACCTGATTTAGTTTTTCTGCGTCAATTTACTGCTGACGTTACACTAGACAAAACTGAAACACATTTTAAAATGTTCAAAATAATTTCAGAACAATTATATATATTTTATTGTAGTTCTAAATGTTTGAAATTTTCCATGTCGTCGAAAAAATAAAATTAGAAGCTGATTCAGTAGTTATCTATTTTATTTCTTGAGCGCATATATATATAATTACTCAATGAATTTGCTCTATGTAGTATTATGCTTAAAATACAATTTCTTTATAATTTCAGGCCAAATTAATTCATGGACAATTTATTTAATTGGTCGGATTTTGCCACAGACCTTTCTTCGGTTAGCCGGGTGGTTAATGGTTCCTAGCTGCCCGTTGAAGGGTTTATGGCCGTCCACCATTACTGTGCAAAATAGCATTATAAAACATTGACAACTATACATATAACTCCGAATGAACTGCAGCAACTATAGATACTAGATGAATGGTAAGAAATCTTAATCTTATTATATTAATAATTCGATGATAGGAGTTTAAAAAGTTTATCACTAAACTCTTCTTGCTGCAATTGGGAGGAGAGATGATACGCCAATTAGGGGATGAAGAAGTTAAGGGGACCTTCAGTTCGTTCATATAGACATGCACCGGGAGCTCGACCTGCCTCGACCTTGACCCCGAGTCAAGCCCAGGATTCGCTCGGGAGCCGGAACCATAAATTTTTAAGTTTTTAAATTTAGATAAATTTGAAATTTAGTTTTGGACAGTTTTAGTCTACAATTTTAAAATTTTAAACGACAAACATATGTTAGATTGTTACAAATAGTTATACATACAGTTTTATCACCGATTTGAAGGAAAAACAACAAATACCAATATGTGGTTAGCTGAAACTGCTGCAAAAACTATTTTTAAGAAATGTTCTGATGTGACCCTCCCCACAGTTTCAAACCCCGGTCGGTAGGCAGGTACCAGCACCGGCCCGGCGCGTCTTTAGCTCATGTGTTTGAACTAACATCTGATTAATCAAAGCCTAACCAATAAGTATGGAAATACTAAATAAGCTGATCCCTAAAGGCCAGTTCACACTAGGCAACTTTGGAGCAACTTCGTTGCCGCAACTTAAGGGGGGGTCCACCATGAAAAAATTTATAGTCACGGATTTCGCTCATTTTTACACATAATGTAAGCCACACATGTTGTACGTACCAAGTTTAAATATTGAGTTGTTTCATCCATGTCTCCACGAGTTACGAGCTATCAACTGCTTGCAATTGTAATAATGGGCGAAACGAGGGTATATACCGCTTGAGACTAAGGCAATTTTCCTTATACAGTCTTCGATTTTGGAGCTTCGATGGGGTGTACATTTGAAAATTGATCTAAAGAATTAATTTTGTCCCGGTATTGGCAGGCAAAACGTGATTTCATGCCTTTTCTAACGACTTTTAAGGAGCAGCAAGGCCAATGTTGAGGTTAGATAACAAAACCCTTTAACAGCCATTAACTTCAATTTGGTGCATTTGCGGACCATAGCCCAAGAAGAAAAATGTTCCCCGAATTAAGGGGGGGGCTACTAAAGGTTTGCCCCGACTTTGTCCGATTGGCCTACTTTTTGGCGAGGATATAGAGCATGGGTGTGGTCAAAAAATATCGGGTACTGAGATCTTAGCTGCCTTCCAGCCATGTGCAGCCGTCGCGTTTATGTGCCCGACCCCCCATTTTTCGCAACTACCAACATAATTAATTAAAAATTTCTACTGACTGCTAGGCCCAAGCTTCAAAGCTGCCATTCGCCAATATGATTTGGCACATATGTCCCTACCTGCAGAAAAATACTAGATGTCTGTATCTTATCTGCATCTAAGGAAATTACTCTTCAAAGTTGAAGTTTCGGCAAAAATTTAAAAATTTTTGGCTAACGAAAGGAAAATTTTATTACTGGTGCGAGCTATAAGGCTGTAATTTGGCATAAAAGGAGGCCCTATAGGAGTACTCATTTGTGCCAAATGGCAAGAAATTCTGGCGGGTGAAAAAATTTTTATGTCAACTTTAATCTTCAAAAATTTCCAAAAACGCCTTTTTTGGGGAATGGTACCCCAGAAATCGAAAAAATCAAATTTTTTGAAATTAAAATTTCTTGAGATATTTGAACTCAGCGAGGTCGAAAACACCCTCACAAAAGATTTAAGCTCGATTAGTGAAGATTTGCTACTTCCATGGCTGCAGAAAGTCTCTACACAGGATCCGACAGACTCAAAATGGCGGTTTCGGCAAGTTTTGAAGATTAAAGTTGACATAAAAATTTTTTCAGGAGCAGAATTTCTTGCCATTTGGCACAAATGAGTACTCCTATAGGGCCTCCTTTTTTGCCAAAGTACAGCCTTATAGCTCGCACCAGTAATAAAATTTTCCTTTCGTTAGCCAAAAACTTTTAAATTTTTGCCTAAACTTCAACTTTGAAGAGTAATTCCCTTAGATGCAGATAAGATACAGACATTTAGTATTTTTCTGCAGGTAGGGACATATGTGCCAAATCATACTGGCGAATGACAGCTTTGAAGCTTGGGCCTAGCAGTCAGTAGAAATTTTTAATTAATTATGTTGGTAGTTGCGAAAAATGAGGGGTCGGGCACATAAACGCGACAGCTGCACATGGCTGGAAGGCAACTAAGATCTCAGTACCCGATATTTTTTGACCACACCCATGCTCCATATCTTAGCCAAAAAGTAGGCCAATTGGACAAAGTCGGGGCAAGTCGATTTTAGTAGCCCCCCCCCCCTTAAGGTGGTGGTTTCCTTTCGGGTATTTTTGACGCCTACGGCTTTAATCCTTTACGCAAAGGGCTAAAACTTACGAAATGACCTATTTCCGTTCTCTTTAACATTTTAGGACCAGTCCCGTATTCTTAGGCCAAAAGATAATAAAGTTTTGGTTTTTGGCCTAGGCTCCCAGTAGGTAGACAAAACACGGGATTGATTGGGATAGCTGGAAAGAGGACTCGAAAATGAACATTTTTGCTCTTACAATCTTTCAGCTATGTCCAGTGGTTAAGTCAGTATAAGCAAAAAAACTGTTTTTAGGGTCAAAAAATGGCCATTTTCGAGGAAATCAGTTTTTTCAAAATTACTGCCACCTGTTAAGGACAAAATTGGCTTAGTTATACCCAATCGATACATCGTCCAAATGCACATTTTATGAATGCCTATTAGCCGGACTTTATTGCTTTCTGCTAGAGATTTGGCCGAAAAACCATTTTGGCAAAACTGCGACTATTTTGTTTCGAACATCGATTTCTCAAAAACTATATACTCAACGGATTCCGAAGATTTTTGGCAGAATCGAAAATCGCACGTCTGCGGAGGGACGTTTTTCTTGGTTTGGGCTAAAACATATTGAGTAGCAAGAAAACTCAATGCGAAGTTGCGAAATTTCGTGTTACTGTGCATTTGGCCGATGTTCTCGACCATTAAGACCTGCTGAGCCAAATCCAAAGAAACGTCCCTCGGCCGGCCCATGTCAAGATAAAAGTCACTTTTTGATGCGTTCTGATCTTCCACTTGATTTTCTTGAAGCTTTTATTTTCATGGGGGTTCTTGGGGTTCTGGGGGTTCTTAATTTTTTGAAGAGATTTGATCTATAACTACGTTTAGTTTCATTTTTTGATGGGGGTTCTGGGGGTTCTTGGGGGTTCTTAACTTTTCGAAGAGATTTGATCCGTGACTACATATATTTAGTTTCAAATTTTTGATGGGGGTTCTTGGGGTTCTGGGGGTTCTGAAATTTTTTCAGGAGATTTGATCCTCTACTGCCTAGTTTTAAGTGTTTGCTGGAAGTTCTGAGGGTTCTGGAGTCCGGGTGTACCGAAAAGTGTGCGCGTTGTCTGGGCTTAAATTAAGGACCAACTTGTTGTTCTTGTCGCCAGCTTTCGATTGATACCCATATTGTGGATATTGGATGTTTCATCACAGAATTTTCAGTCTAAGTTTATGAGAAAAGCCAGGAGGACCCCCCCCCCAAGTACACCCCGGTTATATGCTACAAATTTGATGATTGAGATACATATATATATACATATTATAAACATATTATGTCTGCTGAAGTACCTGCTGAAGGAAAGGATCCGCAACGTAGTCACGTACAAATCAAAGTCCTGGATGCAAACGCATGAAAAAAATTTGAGAACCTCCTTTTTTTCTGATGGGGGTTCTGGGGGTTCTAACTTTTATCTTGACATGGGCCCCTCGGCCCATATGTGCTTCATATCGTGGCACAAAAAGAACTTTTGGCCGATTCTTCAGTTTTGAGAAATCGATGTTCAAAAAGTTTTGGTCTATATTCATCCTGTTAGATGTCAGCTTGTCAGAAAATTTCTGCTATTTTTTTGCTAATTTTGCCAGTTCTGTAAGCTCATGTGAATGTACATATAAAAAGCTTTAAAACGATGTATAAAGCTCTTTGCAACTCCCAAAATTGCGAGTTATATAGTTTCAAAAAAATCACCACAAAAGCACTGCGCAAAAGGATACCATCACCTTAAGTTGTCACAAGAAAAAGTTGCAGCAACTTGCAAACCTGTTCATTCAACTAGTTGAAGCAACAGCCATCAACTTCAGGAATTCGTGCGCGCCTATTTTTATAATTTGAATCGACCAATCAGCGCGCTAGTTGCCGCTAGAAATCGCCCCAAGCGCGATCGCGGCAACTTGGTTGCGGCAACTTTTTTCTCAGTTGCCACTACATTCACACTGGGCAACTTTGGAGCAACTTGGTTGAAGCAACGAAGTTGCTTCAACTAAGTTGCCCCAAAGTTGCCTAGTGTGAACTGGCCTTAATGCAATTATGTACCAACGACTGAGTTGCTGCGAAGGGGGTGCATGTTCTCGCTTAGTGGTGCTTAGCAGCGATGCTAAAGCAAACGCACAACTGTGTTTAACTTTCCAAAACATTACACCACAACACACTTTTCTAATCGAAGTACAGCAAGCTCTTAAGTTTGATTTTTACGTTTTCCAAGGGGGAGGGCATACCTGAACGGGTGGTCAAATTTCACTGACCCTTGTGGAAGCAGATTTGGGTACCCCTTGTGAGAGCGATTTTTCTTAGGGGTACTTTTAAAAGCGATTTTAAGCGATTTTTGCAATTTTTTTAACAAAAAAACTGCGATTTGTTAGCTAAAACACGTTTCTCGGACGTTTTTTAACTAAAAATAGTGATGTTAAGTGAAAAACTCCGGCGAAGCCAGATAATTTTTGGAAATTTTAGTCAAAAAACCTATTTTTTGGGCAATATTCTTACCCCTTGTGGCCAATTTTCTTACCCCTTGTGGGAGCGATTTCACGACCCATTGTGGACGACTTCGCCGAGGGGGAGGGAAATTCCCCCCCCCCCTTGTCCACCTGTGGGGGAGGGACGAGAATCAAAATTTGTTTCGTTTCAGTTTTTGCTGAAAGTTATATACAGGAGTTTGCCGCTGAATAGGAATTGGAAGTCAGCTTTTTAGGCTTCTAACGTTTCGGGTCCCTTACACTCACTGAGCCTCCAATCTAGTCCTCCATTTTTCGGCAAGCCCACTCAACTTTATAGCAGGCGTCCAAAAGGGTCGAAAGGTTATGTTTTGAGGGTCAAATTTTCAATTTTATTCATTTTTAGTTAACTTTTGGGCTTATAAAATGATTTTAAGCTCAAAACTAGCGGAATTTGCGTTGTCGCCTTAAAAATGTCTGCGCCTTCAGCGAGTTTTCCTCTGGATTTCCTTGGAAAATAGTTTTCCTTTACTTCGTTGAAACATTTTGGAGCATCCGGCGCGTTTTACTTTAAGTTTTATGGACCCCCGGCGCGATTTCCTTTAAATTTCTTTAGAAAATTTTGGCGCCGGTCCTCGGCGCGTTTTATCTACTTTTCTTTGGAAAATTATTATCCTTAAAGCTTCTTTGAAAAATTTTTTGCGTCGCCGACGCGTCTTGCATTGCTTATCTTTCGAAAATTGTGGCACCGTCGGCGCGTTCTCATTTATTCCTTTTCACTTCAAAAGTCCGAACGTTGGTACTCGAAAACTTGTCGTCAACTAATCGTTATTATGCACTTGTATATGATACGCATTATATACTTGTCTATTATATATACCATTTTTGATTCCGGCAATATTTTTTGCATATGTCCTGGGGTTTTTAGGCAAAAATAAGTTTGGGGGGGGGGGAAGAGTGGGAGGGGACGCCCCCCACAAGTGAGGGGGGATAAAATGGGCTAAAAATGTCAAAAATACAGTATAAAAAGCCTGTATTCTACATATACTGCTATAACTAAGCTTAAAAGTGCTCAAACATTAAGTTTTGGCACCAAAATAGACAAATTTTTACCAAAACTTTTTGAAAATTTTGACCAAAAATCCTAAATATTTGGCTGTTTCTGGGCACCTTAGGGTGAGTGAGGGGAAGCCCAAAACAGTGGGGGGCACGAGTGGGGGGGGAGAGGTCGAGTGGGGGGCAAAAAGTGGGGGGTGGCAGCGCCCCCCCAGGAAAAAAGCCACAGATGTCTCATAAAAACGGCA